>JBBMKG010681465.1:0-10951 GCA_037834515.1 Lespedeza cuneata | reverse complement strand
AAAAAAAAAAAAACACTTGACTTCCATTAAAAAATTGTGAGTTCATGTACACATAACATTCTAAAGATAAAGGACATAATGTGGTTTTTCAATCGAACAGATAACCTGATTTGGGAGCACCATCAACTTTTGAAGATATTCGTCTCTCTTCTGGGCATCAGACTCTGCTTGAATCATGTTACCAACCTAGAATATTATAATTATTATAGTATCACCTAAAAATATGCACATGCAGATAAACATATAATACACGATTAAATATACTTAGGAGATAAAAAATGGTTACAGATTCATAGAATGAGTGTATTTGATGGGGTTCAAGATCTGCAATTGTATTTGGAAGGCCAGTTAGAAGTTCAGAAACAAATGGCTCATTTTCTCCAACCTGACACAGCAATCACAATTATTATTATGTATTTTATCAGATATGAAGTACTGAAACATATGGAAAGAACACACTAGACTCTGCTTTTGGGAGGATGGAAAAGGAATGGAATGTTACCTGGGTGATTACAAATTTACGCTTGCACTTTTGGACTATTTTCAAAAATGTGTCGCAGGCCATATCCTGAAATAATTTATACATGAACGAAATTATGCATGAATGAACTCCCACCAGCAAATATATTTTACAGGTACGAACATGTTTTGACACATCAAGGGATAAAAACAAAACCTGAACCCCAGGATGTGACTCATGCATAAACTCAAACAACTTATTCACAACAGTCTTTAGAAACTTCCAATGAGCTCTTAAAAACCGTGGATACTGCCCCACAACATACCTACCAACAGAAGCAACAGTATTTATCAACAAAGGAAAGGAATCATTTAACATAGAACCAGTGAATGCGCAAACATCCCTTACATGATATTACTTGCAATAACAGCTTTGTTATCTTTTCCCTTTGTGATTTCAACTAGATTTAATAAATCACGAATTACCATAACCAAAAATCTGTTTTCCTGCCACAAAACCAAGATGTGAGTTATAATTGATTAAAAAATCGACAAGAAAAACATAAATATTTGTTAGGATACACATATATAATCTAGCCCATTGGGCCTGCGCATTGTACTAGTGAGTGTACCTGCGCAGGGGGGCAATTCTCCTATAGACTATAACTAGAAAATCCAGCTGGCTGCTAGCCTAATCAGCTAGGTTCAGCTGTTAGGATTCGGTTGAGTTTCAGTTAGCTGACACACATCAGTTTCACCTGAATGCAAGTGTACTGTAACCATATAAATATCTGTAATTTTCCAATTTTGTATCAGATGAAAACAATATTTAGGAATAAATGACTTTATTATTGAATATTATGAATAATTGAATGTCTTCAAAAATTGTGTATGGAATAAGTTATTTATCTTGTATCTAAAATCTTCAGTATAGTGACCATCCAACTATCCAATATGACATTGGCTGCTCCCCACTGTGATTTGGGGGGTGGGGGGGGAGGAATAACCAAGCTATCTTTTTGTTGTGCATCATAATTTGTATTGAACCACAACTTTAAAAGACAATGAAAAATAACTTCAAATGCATCATAATAGATGATATATAGAGTTAATTTGATAATTTCAAACTATAAATTTACATAAAACCAAAACAATGCATATTGGGTTGTTCACAGTACTTGTTCTTCCATCATGGAACCAGATATAGATCCTATCGCCCAGCAAAGTGTGTTCAAATTGTTCCATGTCCAGTCCTCACCACTAAGTTGTTTACTTAACTTCCTCAGCATCTGCACATTACAACATAAAGAGTAAACACCCAACATAAGTTGCCATCCTTATTTTACCATTGGATGAAAAGAAAAAACCACCACATATTTTGAATATAAACATACCAATCATAAAATGTGAAATAAATACGAAAGAAGCCACAGAATAATGTTTTATCTCCCTTAAAAATAATAACAGGTTCACTCCTTATAATTCACATACCTGCTTTTCAGTATCATCGTGGTCAAGATGCGACAAATAAATAAGAGTCTCCCTCATAATCTGTATAATTGTTTGAACTTTAATTAATCAGAGAATGTGATGACAGAAATTTATCATTCATTATTTTATCATCTAATAAAATACAATATTAAGAGGAAAATGGCTTCAGAATATTTGTTTTTATATCCACGTCAACATTAGAAATTAAACTCTGGCAAAAATCAGATTTCACCTTATTACCTTGTATTGAACAAGAACATCATTGTCTTTCATTGTTTCACGGACTATATTCCCATTTTCATCTTCAACTATGAGAACCTCTTCTGGTTTTGCCATACGACAGATCATAAGCATTCTTAACTTTGACATGGGAGCAGCATAAAGCTGTCGGCGCTGAAGAAGCGGTGAACCAAGCCCATCAACCATACCAGGCACCTGCTTTCCAATGGCCGAAAAATGTATCAAGCACACAAAAAATAATGTTGTTAAACCCAAAACAATGACATTGGTAATATCAACTCAAGAATGTTCAACACAAATAAAATGATACCAAGAACACTAAAAGGAAAGGATCCTATTTTGCTACACAAAAGTCAGTTGTGAAGGAAAAGGAATTGCCAGCCCTTGATTTTAACAATCAAGACCACGGTTATAAGCAAACATTAGAGAGACAGTACCTGGAGTCCTATCATGTTTGCTGCTGCTGCTGCAGGGTTGTCTAAGCTACAGTGTGGCTGGAACAGTTCTGAAACCAAGACATTCCAGTAGTCCAGACAGACCTGATATTTTTCACAAAACAAGTAAAAATCTAGTACACACTTCAGAACACTTTGTAAGGATACTTATGGGGATGGGGAGGAAGAGAGGTCAGTCAGGAAAACTAAAGAATTAAAACACAAGTTTGAGCAATCATAGCTTAAGACGTCTGTGAAGGGAAGACATATATGTCAACATCATCATACCTTAAAAACCTCAGTATCATCCACATATGAGATGTTGATAAGATATTCAAGGCCCAATAGCAAAGCAGATATATTCTCTTGAGTGGATTCCAGAATTCGAATGTGAACCTGCAAAAACAGCACACATTATTAATGTTGATAGAGACTTGAACACTGAAAACAATACGAGTGTAAAACAGTAGAAAGAGAAAAGGAGAGGAGGAAGAGGTGCTCCACAGATGCTAAAAAAAGAAATTTAGGCACAACAATTAAAGATACAGAAAGGCGGGCCCATTCTAAAATGTGCCACAAGCATTTTATGGTACAAAATGCATAAAAAGTACCCAAAACAAGGCCACATTCCTTCACCTGGTTTCATTACATTTCATGAATACAAGCTGATTGTAATCACAGATAATCAATTACACATAGACACAAATGAGAAAATAAACCTGCCTTGTAAAATGAGGTGAAGAACAGCGCCAAATTCTGTATAAATGCCTACACGGGGGGAAAACTGTCACATGCGTCACAAGTAATTTAGTAGTAAATCAGGCCGCTTGTTTTGCCAAATTAAGAGGACTTACTTGTTCCTCACTTGAACCATGTGAATATGCCTCAGGTATATTAGTAGTAGGCGGAAGTATGGTCTGCATTAAACATAGCATCATCACAAAATCACCCAAAGAAATGATCTCATAATCAAAATGGAACAAAATACAATGTGGAACAGAATGTTAAGTTACTCAAACACACCTGCAACTGAACCATGAATATATTATACATCTTAATATGGGCATCATTGTAATTCCCAAATTGAAGGGCTCCCACCTGTGAATATAAAAAGTAAATGATATTGATCTTGAAAGTTTCAGCTAAAATCATAAGCACTTAGAATTAGAAGACAGAGCATACCTCGGTTAAACATTGCAATGTCAGGTTCCGATATGCAGGAACTGGGAAAAATTTGAGTAGTGTCTCAAGCTGTAATGAAGATACAACCAAAAGATTTCAGAATTCCTCCATGGCAGTGTTACTTAAGCAGAAAAATGCACCTACCAATGGTGATTCAAATATATATCCCAAAGGAATCCAAGATAGGAAGGCATGCAATGTAGACAGTGTTGCACGTATGAGCTCAGTCCGTTGAGACACTGATAACACATATAAGCACAACTCATGTATGAGCTGAAATTCACTGCAAACAACCACATATAATTCTTAGCAATATATAGGCACTCTTTAATAACTCATTGAATAGAAAATAGAGCCTGAAGATCAGGAGCAGTAAGAAAATCAAAAATTGATATCCAGCATTCAGACATCAGTTTTAGCTATAAACAAGCCCAAGAGAGTCAGAGATATGCTTAGGTAATTCTGTAATTCTTTTCTATATATGTTAGCTCTCTGTGTACGACAGTTATAACTGACATCTCACTCATGATGACCTTCTGCTCTATATATAGGACCTATTATAGAAGTTAATCAGTCTTTTTGTATTTTCTACACATTTCAGCTCAGAATTCTCTCTGTTTCAATTACTACAATATCCTCTTTCCCGAGGATCATGGCCTACCACAGAGGTATGTCTTCCCGTTGAACCAGAAACCATGCTACAAGTTTTGATATAAACAAAGTAATTAATTTTTACCTATTCAATGATTGTTTAAGCTCTTTTATCTTCTGCTGAGTCATTTCTCCTCTTGAAAAATCAAAAACCTCTTCACTCAAGAGCTGAAAGACATTTTTGTAAAGTTACTCGTTGATTAAAAGAACAAATTTTAATGGAAATATGGATAACATTACCTTCAATATTGCCATACAATTCTCACAAATTGTTTCACTAGTTTTAGCTGCTGAAACAAGGTCAGGAATGAAGCTTCTCCATCTCACTGGCCATTCATGCTTCAAAATCTGCGCATGTAAGTTTTATTTGAGCACAAATTCATATGTAGTTACCCAAACACCAAAACAATGCACTAAAATATTGAAACAGATTTATAAAGAGGAAGGTAAAAGAAGCCTACACATCCATTAGAAAAACTACAGAAAATGTATCATTTGCATCTTAAAATGAAAGGTATGCACGGTATAACTGGTTGACAATAACATGAATAATCAATTTAAGTAACATTAGGTAAGAACAGTATTACCTGAACTAATATAATATTGAGTTTGTTGACATATAACCGCTCTGTTCGAAATGAGGCCTCGTTGCCAGAAAGCTATGCAGAAAAAGGGTCAATAACAAGACAAATGATGTAGAAAGACAACAAATTTGTCTCTGCATTCTCCAAATGTCACTTATACCTGTACAATAACATCAGATATGAAATTTTTCATTCCATCTCGCTGCTCAACAGGCAATGCATTCCATCTATATTTAATTACACCTTCTAGAACCTGTATATACAAGCATTGAGAAAAGACCTAAGAATCCATCCAAATAAGAATATAATTCTAGTAACAAAGTGGAGAACTTGTTTGATACCAAATGATGTTGCTTCGAAAGCAAATATATAGAAATAATAACACCTAACAAAGTAGAGACGTTTTCTCATCCTCTTTGGTTTTTCCTCAAGTGAGCAAGGGACTAGAAAACACAAATGTGCTGAGGGAACAAACACCTAAAAATGTACTCAAGGACAAATTGTTTTTGAAAATAATAAATAAACGAGATCATGCTTAAATTTTTTCATAGGGTTACCATAGTGCCAAGAGCATCTCAAACCGTGAACAATAATTGAGTTCTTTAACTCCTTTATGGTGGACCCTATTGTGCAAGTTAACTTTTAAAACAAAAAACCACTCCAAAGTGATAACAGTTAAGAATCAGGCTCTGGGCTTGCAGGATTGGGGACTTTGTGCGCTGGGATTGCAGGAGGAATTTGGACTATGGGAGCTGTCTTTGGGGCGTTGGGCACTGGAGATTTTAACAAATATGTGGGAAAGGAAAGCAAAGCAAAAGAAATATCAGGTTCAGCGAACAACATGGGCATTGGGCGTAACTTCGATTCTCTGGGCATGTTTGTCATTCAATATTTAAATAATTCTTAATTCATAACAGTCCTCCCATTCTGATAACTTCAATATTTGTGGGTAGTTGGGCACCAAGAAAGGTAAAGCTGGCATCTCATATTTTCACACATATTCTATCCACAAAGTAACTGGCATTGATTGTATAAGCAGCATTGTTTACATGCGGCAGGCAGGTTAACACACTCCAAAAGTGAACTGTGCACTGGTTGGATTCGATTCTAAAATTCAAGAACTCATTAAAGCAACAAGCATTGGAGATGCTCTAACAAGGTCTTTCAATGGATTGGTGCCACAGTATAATTTAGGGTACTATGTTCCCAGATTTTGATTGCAGAACAGTTCTGTTGACTCCATGAAATGGTATAAAAATCAAAACTATTCCAAAGTTCCATTCACTCTTTAGGATAGGACAGAGTTTTACGTGTTAATAATGAAAATAGAAAAATAATCCACATTAGCTATTTACCCCCATGTAATTAATTAATAATGAAAAATAATCCACATTAGGTATTTACCCCACGTAACAGATCATTAAACAAACTAACCTGCAAGGCAAAGAACTTAGTATTTAGGCTTTGAGTATTCTGTAAAATATGCATGACTTGAAGCCACATATCCGGATTGTTTTGCAAATCACGCAAAATCTGGTCAGCAGCGGTTCTCTGCATTATTAAAATATAAACAATCGTTACTTACGAATTCAAACGAGCATATAAAATAGCATGTCTTCTACATTAACAATACCATCCCAAGTCAGTGCCTCCAGACAGTGTGATTACAACAGGCGAAAACAAGTTCACAGTGAAATATTAAAAATAACTCCGAAACAGTAATAAACTAAACCCTAACTGCACAAGTTAGTTCAGTATAGTTTCACTGTTTTTTTTTTGGTGGGCGACATTGGTATGAAGTATCCACTGCATCCTGCAGTGACTACCTACGTCAAGAAGGTTGAGCCCCCACAATGCAGGTATACTCTTCCTAACATAATTTATTACATACTAATGCTGTCAGAATTCAATCCATAGATGGCATGATTAAGAGGCACAAGCCCCTGCCACTAGTGCAATATGTGTCTCCATTGGGAGATACGAAACGGCAATGAAATAATAGAAGTTTAGAGAAGAGGAAAAGAGTGAGTCAAAGAGAAAGAGAGCAATAACGAAGAATGTTGTTGGGTTGAGACATAGCATAAGTGAGAAGAGAGTGAAAAGCGTGAGGGACCTGTTCTTTGGATCCGGTACCGTAAAAGGCAGCGACAGTAGCATCGAGTAATGGTACATCAATAGGTTGAGTCAAATCTCTGAGTTTCTCGGCGGCCATGGGAACGATAAACCCTAAAAAAAGTGAGAGAAGAGAAGAAGAGGAGATTGGAGTGAAAGAAAGAAAGAATTGAATTGAGAGAGGGAAGGAGGAGGGAGAGAGAATTTGGACTTGGTGAGTTATATATACATATACATATATGACAGCTTGAATTTGAAGCAGACTTGGAAATTTTCCCTAATTAAGTATTTCATTTAAAAATAATTATTTTCTTTTCTGAGTCGCCCGTTTTCTTGTGCATAAAATTTGGCAAGTTTCAAGCAAGTCTCATACTCCACACTGTAACCCACCGCGTACTTTTAACCTCTGCTTTTTAAATACATAATAGTTTTTAAATGAAATATGGGTTAAAAGTTTATACATCATAGTGTAAATTTTACACGGTGAATCAATTATATATACTATTTAAATTTTTTTAAAAATTATTATTGAAGTTAACAAATTTATTATTTATGATAAGTTGTGATTGAATGATAATATAAAAAAAATTAATAATATATTTTTATAAAATATATAATTTTATTATTCATGTGAATGACATACAGGTTTTAAGAAGTTTATATAGATTGGAGTATCTTGTTCATCTAAATGAGATAATAATTATGGAAATTTTAAAATAAAATGTGATCAATTAAAATATTATTGAATTCATTTATAGTTTAATTAGTTGAATAAAGTACCTGATTCATTGTAAATATTATGATATTTGTATTTCACTCCTATGAATTAAGAGGAAAAAGTAGTTTAAATTTTAAATATTTTTAGTTTGGTTTCTAAAATAAAAAAGGAACTGTAACACTATTTAAGAATAGTATTCTCCGTGTAAACCATGTCATACCCGAGACAATAACCACATCTCTTTATCTACCAATCTCACTGGGCGCCCCTTAGTAGAAGGTTACGCAACTTCGATGCAGCTTTATTCACCAACAATTATAAGTTTAAGATGAGAATATGTTTAAGAGATTTTTAAGGTCATTTTATCAAAGCAAAACAGCCCTTTATTTCCCAAACAGTCTTGAACATCATGAAGTAGAAGCTTTGAGCCTTCTATAAACACTAAAATGAGTAATAGAGATGGGGTTTTCAACAGGTTTGTTTTGAATTAGACTATAAGTAGTAATCGATAAGCTGTCAAAGGACATTACTCTTAGCACTGCTTTTCTTACATTATTGGTTATTTGTAGGACTTATCTCTCTGTAATCCAAAACTCAATGGTAAATTTAAAATGATGAATTTTGAAAAGAAAGATCCAACAGTAAATTTTGAAATAAAATCATCAAATTAAAATTTGTTGAATGATGTAATAATTATATGAGCTATATCGATGAATTACATAAATTATTACACCTTCAATAATTTTATATGAAACATGATTTGTATGGATTCGGTTGTTAAATTATAAGTATATAAAACGTTGATACTTTGTATGAGATTTGTAGTATAATAACAACAATCCTATAATAGAAAATGTTATATATTAGATAATTTTATATCAATATAAAATTTTTAATATATAAAGAACTTCCGATGTAACTATATTATTCACTGAATTTTTATTAGTTAATATCGCTTAAAGCACCCAATTGATGCTGTGGGAGATTATTCAATTAAAAATGACTAAATTATTAGTTAATAACTTAATATAGCTTAAAACACCCAAATGATGGTCATTTAAATAATTCACTGAATTTTTTAGTAGGTCTAAAATGAGCTTCACTATACCATATTATGCCCATTTAAGATATGCTTTCATTTCATTTTTGGTTCCTTCTCTTTTAACTCCAAACCTTAAATGTCTGACTGCCTTATGAATCTATGATCCCAAACGTATGGATGAAACCTTACAAATGCCTGCTATTGAAGTGATAGGAATATGTTTAGTTCTTTCGTTTATGTGCAGATCCACTTGCAAAGTTTTTCATCATGAACACATTCAATTCTCCAATTGAAAGAGATACATAACTGTGCACTCTTACTAGGTATCTCAAACAATGCAACAAGATCCTGTGGTAGATGTGAAGGCATCATTGTCTTTCATTATTACATTGATATGATCATCATTGGAAGCAGCAGACTTCATGTAGCAAAGAACAGACATTCAAGATATGCCAAACATAATTACTGTTAACGAACTAGAAAATAAAACGACCTTCAAAGTTCAAAAGTTGTTTTATAAAAATGTCATGCACATCCAGACATCCTAACTGACAGCAGTTCTGGTCGGTTCTTCACCAACGTCAATCTGTTCCACATATAATGAATCTGCACTGGGATGATTTTCAGCTGGTCTGCAGCATCATTGTTTTTTGTTTCATTTGAAAAAATTGCTTTTTTTTTTTTTTTTTCTTCTTTTCACCGCCATCAATTACAAACGATGGTCCTAAACTCTGCAAGCAATCTTCCACAATTCTTTTATTCATTGAAGGAAAAATAAATAATCGCTGCAAAAATTGAAGATCACTGTGATTAAACATACTTTTAAAACCTGAAAACAAGTATTCAATCAAGCTCATTTTATATTTAATAACCAAGATTGAAGCTGTATGGTTTACTGCTAACATTAAAAGTTAATAAAGTTGTTGAAACTTGTAACTATAGGGATCAGGTAAGGGAGGAGAAGGAGATAATAAAGATTCAGAATAATTGCGAAAAAAGAAAATGTAAACAAAGCAAAACTACTCAGCCTCACAGAAGTTATCTTGTAATATATATTCAAGTGAAGAAAAGGGAAACCGTGAATACTCGAAGATATGATTATGAACGAGCCATTGAACTTTGGAAGTTAAAACACACTTAGTTATTATAGATACTAAAAGAGTTGCTAATGTGTCCCCCGCAGCTGTTTTTTAGGAAAATGTTTGTGTGGTTTGGTTTAAAAAAATGTTTTCTGTTTTCATCTTTTGCTTACTTCCAATTACAAAAATCTCATTTCCCTTATACGTTGTTTTCTTGTATTCAATTATTCCTCTTTCTCCTTAAATTTTTGTTCTAGAAGGTTTTTCCCCTCCTTCTGACAATGGTTTTATTTTGTTTCTTTGGCAACGATGGTTTTGATGAAAGTATCTTAACAATTTACACATGTTTATTCCTTGGTAGCATCCAAATGCTGGAGCAGTTACTCATCCATAGCATTATGGAAAATCAGGAGTTCACAAAATTCACATGAACGAACAACCAACATATAACTAAACTGTAAAAGAAGTTTGTATAATGCTAAATCTCACCCACAGCACACCCACACCCACACCCACACCCACATAAGAAGAGACAACTTTACCTGTTTGATGTTTAAATCAATGAAAGAAAGCAGTTACTTCTATTCTGGTTACAATCAAAACCCATCTGTGGCAACGGTAGGCATAATGGAATTCTTTGAAGACATGTCAATCAAATAATACTAAAGCCTATAGAACAAGATATATCCTGTAAGAAATGACTTCTCAGGCTAATAAAATTTGCCATTTCTATGCCTTCCTGAACAAGCACAGCAGTTATTTTTCCACGACACAGAAATTGAGGTGTTCTGTGAAAATTACCCAGGGGTTTAAACTTTATATTACCTTGCATCTCAAATGGTATTATGAGAAACAAATAGTAACTTCTTCAGTCACTTTCTATGTCCGTCTCATCATCTCTCAAAGTATTATGAGCTGTTCTATTGCCAATCATAATATTCGCCAATTCTTGAATAGCG
>JBBMKG010681464.1:0-10950 GCA_037834515.1 Lespedeza cuneata | reverse complement strand
GAGGCCTTTGTCTTGGATAAAAAAAACTCAACTTGGTTTGATTCCTACAATGTTTTGGATTTAGATCAAACACCAATTCAACTTCCTTTTCCATTAATACCTCGGGAATTAGAACCTTTTAATACTGTGAGCAGTTGCAGTGGTGCAATATCCTCTAAGGAAGATTCAATGTTTTTCAATGCAGCTTGCTTAGAACAGCAGAACAAACATACTCAATGGTTTGGTTATGACCATGCAAGTGAATATGATCCAAATTTGCTTGAGTTTGTACTTGAAGATGTGCTAAATCATGGATTTGCTTCTCAAGACACAAGCAGCCAAGTTGGTCCACCATATGGCTAACTAAGACTCTTTCAAAAACTTGAGAAAACTACGGCTACAGAAAGTAAAGGGAAATAAAGGGAGAATGGGAAAATGGAATTGAATAGTCATCAAGTTATTTATAGTACTAGTGAGTAATTAAGAACTTCTAATTAGTGTTTAAGTTTGCTGATTAAAGTAGTTGGTTGTATATGAAGAATTGTGTGAGCTTATGAATTATATATTTTCAAGGTTAATGATAGTGAGTGGTATTATTGTAAGTATATAGATATTGATCAAAGAGATCTAGTGCTTGTCTTTTTTCATGTTAGAAGAATCTCACTAATGATATGCTTTTTAAATTCAAAAAATGTGATCTCATGTGGTCAGAAAAATTTGTTGGCTTCTAAGTCGTCTCAGTGGTCACGAAACAAGCGTTGGTTCTTAAGCAATTTCCAAAACGGGAAAAAGAGGTTCCTATCTGACAATAACAACTACATCATGTGTCTCTCTTGCTACAACTTGCGTTTCATCCTCACTGGACTGTCATTTATTTCAGACACTGTACTATCAAACTATAATAAGGGGAAAAGGAAATCCCTTTTTTTTTCCCTTATGAAAAAGAGTATTCAATTTTAATGAGTGATTTCACTGATACAAAATTGATTATAAGTATAGAATCTACTATGTATAAATTTTAACATGTTTAGTTTCATATTAAAAAATAATTTAAAATTGATGCAACTTTTAATAATTTTTATGTTAAATTTTAAATTTTATATTGACTTTTATTACAAACTTAATTTTATGATAAAAATATTTAAACATAAAACATGCATCTCAACTTAAAATTAGTTTTTAAATTAATTTTACAAAATAGATTTTACTCCACTCTTCCAAAATACACACTTAACATATTAGTTTCAGTCTTGTCAAATTTTCTATTTTAGTTAAATGAGAAATTGATTCTTACCACATTAATTTCAGATCACAGATCGGTATGTCATTAATTCATATAAAGTTCCACAAATTTAACGTTGTATTGTAAGTTATAAAAAGGAGTCTTTAGCTCCCTAGACACACTACATATCAATTTTTTAACAGAGAAAAGGCAGCGCATTTTCTTTTGAATAAAAGAGGAAACATTATTTGAATAGTCAAATTGATTGATAATTCAAATGCATGAAAGTCATACTCTTAAAGGTAAGATTAGAGTTTGACTGCTGAAATTAACAAATTTATCGTTATACAAGTCTTAACGTAAGGAACAATTTAAAATGAAGATTGAACATCAGTGGCAAAAAAGGGGGAGCCAATTTTGAAACTTTGCCCTATAACGGGGCTTCTTAAGTCGCGACCAGAATAAATTTTTGAGTAAACAATCATTTCTGCATTAGGTTGGCCTTCCAATTAATTAATATTAAAACAAATAAATCAAAACATAATTAAAAATATGAGATAACAATTAAATGTCACATCACATAAACTAACATAATTAAATAATAAACATATACAGGATGATTAATATGAAAGATAATTTATAGATTTTTTTTTAATGTTTTTCTTCCTTTCATTTAAAAAGACTAAAGTGAAAGAGTTTACCTAATTTAATAATAAAAAAGTCTATTTATTCATAAATTTTTTAATGCATATGGTATATGTTGTCCTTTTTTATGCATATATAATGAATAATTAATTGAATCATTGTATAAATTAGGACACAAAAAATATTAAGATCGAAAGTTCTAACCACTTAAATACATTTGAATGTCTTAGATTTACTTTTATTATTTTTTCAAAATATCATCAATCATAAAGAACATGTTTATGGAGAAAAAAAAGATGAGACCTATTTATTTTTATATAAGTAATAAGAAAATGAAGAAGTAAAATATAACTTTTGAGAGGGAGTCATTTTAATCTATGATTTGAACTATGCACACAGTAGTCGTCAGTGCTGTAAATCGGTTGTGACACTATAATTTCGTCAATTTCATTTTCATCGTCAAAAATGCATGGTGGACTGTAGTATGCATTTGTAGGGCCCGTGAATCATAGACTTCCTATTTTATTAATTGTAAATTGAAAATCCTCTTTAACTCGAAATAAAATTCATTCATTCCCTTGAGATCCATAAACGTGGAAAAAATGTGGTACAAACTAATAAAAGAGAAAATTGTAAGTTTTAAAGGATTTCTATTCAATCATTTCACAAGTAAGCAAAAGAGAAGCAGAATTCTTCTTAATACAACCATGGTTACGTCCAAGTCGTACCTCATTAAAGCCATTTGTCATCATGCACAAAATTACCTGCAAAAGTACATAGCTTAATCAAAACAAGAAAAAATTTTCAATTTTGGTACATTTTTTCACTAGTCTTAAACAATTTCGGTAGATTTTTTATGCCTCTAAAAATTAATAGTCTTTTGATAATTCCATATAAGAAAATATCATAAATTTTTATAAAATACATAATTTCATGACAATAAAAAACAAAAAAAAAATATAAACTTCTATAGGGTTATATGATTTTTTTCATTAAAAATACTATTCAAAAAAATCTTTTTTTATATACATAAATAAATAATCATTTAATAGTTCATTTTTTATACGATTACATGTTCCTTTTTTCACAAAATTCATTGCACATAAATTGTTAAATTGTGATGCATTTGCACGTGATAACCACACAGTATCATATTTTTAAAAATTTTAACTCTTATGTTGATTACTATAAAATTTGACTGAAACAAAATAATGTATAGATAGATAACAATACAAATTGAATAAATAGTCCAAAGGATGAGAAAAAGAACCTCGTCAAAGTGACATCTCAGCCTGCAAAGTTGCCAATTCATCTACCTCGGGAGTGTGCTTATCATGAACATGATGAGTATGTTGCTGCTTAATTGGGACCTGCACTGGAGCCACAGTGTCTGTCATTGCTGGCTGAAGAAGCTGTTCTTCCAACTCATCAGCAGCTTCAAGTTCCTCAAGTTCGGCTTCCAATTCATCCTGAAAATAAAAGAATTTCAGAATGACCTCTAATTCCACATTCATTGGTGATTGCTTTGTAACACTTTACTACAATTATATATATACCGTGTTTGCAAGAAGGTGAAATAAAATAAACATATGAGAAGATGACCTCGTCAAAATATGCAGCAGCACCAACGGGAGCTGATAATGCTTCATGAATCTGTCTCATATTCTCTGTCTGTTCATTTATCTCCTTCATGATCTTGTCAACATGATGAACATTCCTAAAATAAAAAATGTTGCACCTCAACAATATCATAACTCACGGTCATTAGTTTAATAAACAATTAACATTATAAACAAGAGCATGACATGAAGACGTAAGAAAGGTGATAAATTAATATATCCTAGAGACCAACTTCAATCCCATAATATTTGAGGTCCAAATTCATTTATAAAAAAACATAAAGACATCGATCATACTTAACCAAAAAAATATATAAAGACTAAAAACATATTTTTTCGAAACGTAAAATAGAAATGCAATACACACGTTGTTTTTTGCTCGGCCTTCATACAAGCTGCTCCAATTCTTAATGCATCTACAGTTTGTGTGGTGGCTTTAGCACCTTCCAACATTATCATCTGTTGATAAACATTTAACATCATAGGATACAGATGATGCTCAATAAATTAACTACCCCATCATTTGAAATTTTATATGTACTATATACAAAATTGTTTGTTCACACCTGGTCATGAATACGCATCTGGTAATTCATAAGCTGCTGCATTTGATGTTCATATAACCTCCTCTTCTTCAGACATTGTATTGCCGCTGCAAGAAACAAAAATTCAAATCAGAAATCAATTAATAATTGAAAGGGTAAGAAAAGAAGGAGCACGCTGAAGATTCTCTAAAACAATTAAGTGCACTCGAGTCAGCATCCTACCTCTTTTGTTATTTTTTCTCACAGAGAATTCTTTGGCCTTTTCCATCTCCTCATTCACTTTATTTTGGAGCTGTGTTTCCTTTTTCTCCAGCATTTCAAGTGTCTATGTGATCCAGAGAACAAAACATTTGAATCGAGAAAATGTCTCTATTTCTCTCTCAATGTGTAAATTACCGCTCTAAACAAATAGCTTACTCACTATGAACTTTGCGCACACGTATTGTATCATTAGATAATGAAACAATATTTATGATTATAAATTTCAAATAAAAGAACACTAAAGGCGTAGAAGTTAGATTCCTTTCCCGACCATTCTTATATATAGAATGTTTTCACAAAAAAGTATGTTAAAATAATTTTTAAGAAACTGTTTCTCGAGAATATATTTTTGGTAGTTTCTGGGGGTGCTATCGTTAATTAGAAGTTATTATGCATGTAAATAATTAATTTTATATAATTTTTATGTAAAAAATGACAACGATGATAACTTCACACCAATTATTTTTTATTAGCAAAAGTGAATTTTATTGAGGTACAGGAAATACTCAAAGAAATACAAAAATAACATGATATGTCACACCTAGTACATGAAATAACTATGACAAACAAGGCATATGCCAAATGTATTTACTCAAGAACAAGCATCAAGACACAATGGTAATTGCTCAAAAACATCCCCTACATTCTTAGCCCGTTGACATCTAAATGTTTTGTAGAGTAATCTTAGAATGCATAGTCCACTAGTAAAAAAAGGCTTTGAACCCAATTCATTTTGCTTTATACCATAATCACAATCTCAATCTTATTAGATCCATAGTCTCTTCACAATTTATTTTTACTTTCTAAGATAAAGACATTTTGTTGTAACAAAACCGACCATAAAAATGCAAACCTTCGAAGATAGAGGCATTTGTATAAACTATTAAATAATTTTTTTTATCAGGCTAGTGATAATAGTCTATTGGATTAATTGTATGTATTTTTTTTAAGATACTTTATTTTATAAAAGTGTTAATTTATCATGAATTACATTTATTATATATGACAAATTTAAATGAAGAAAAATTTATAACTATTTAACAATTTGTTTAAATAAAATTATAATTATTTTTTAAAATATTTAAAAACTAAAAATCATTATAGAGGGTACGGTACCATATATCAACTTTATTGCTCAGAAAGGTCCCTAATTAATAACACAAACACAATAATAAACAATAATATTTATTGATTTAATAATAAGAACTGATATAATCCGTCCAAGCAGAGGTGTACAAGGAAGCATAGTGAGTTACCATGCATGACGACAATTAAGAGCAAAATAGAACAAGATTATGATACACACATAGCATAAGAAAAGAAAAAGCAATGTAAGAAAAAAGGGAATCAAAGGCTAACAAATGAGGTGCTACTTACTTCGTTCAAATTGTCCAGTGTGACAACGGTATCTTCTTTCGGTTTAGGTGTACTAAACAAGCGCCTAAACATGATTGCGATCGATTAAAACCCTAAACCCTAGTGCGTAGAATGGTTTGGGAGGGAAAAGAATGAGCCTAGATAGAGAGAAATACAGGGCAATGGCTTTGGTTATTTCGTGTTAGCGTTAGAGAGTGGTGTTGAGGGAATGCATGAATAATGATATCACTATATATCTTCCTTTCAATGTATTTGGATATAAAACGGATGATCTTCTTAGTCAAATTCTTCATTCAACATTATTTTTTATCTGAATTCAAAATTATTATGTTTATTGAATGATATTTATCAGTTTTTATATTTATTTCATTTTTATTTTTATCTTAATTTTTTTAAATAATAAAAGTAAAAATATATCTAGGCGAGAAACTATTATTCAATTTTGTAGAATCTTTACGTCAGTTTTAATTCAATTAAAATTTTAAATTTTGATCGAATTAAAATTATCTTCTCTTGTATGTTTTAAGATATCATTCATTGCTTTATGATCTAAAAAAAAGTAAAAACACGTGACACAATATCCTATTTTCTCTACACTACTTGTAGGCGCGTGGGTAGTAATTTTGAACATGAAGTGCACAATTATAGTTATAAATATACAACCATTTTCCCGCCAAAAATCAGAGAATCGCGATTCCATAATCTTCCGCGTCACTCCGTCACCGCCAAAAGCCGTCGCAATGGTAACCACCCTCCCTCTCTCCGCTTGAATGCATTCTATTATTTTCCCAACGCCTTCTATACCTTATTAAATTTCGTTGTTTAGTGTGTTTTTCATCACAAATTTGAATCGTGTCCGGCGAGTTGCTAGGTTCAATTAGCTTACGTTGTATTTTCGTATCGATAATACTTTGATGATTTTTATGTAATGGAATGGTGAAAAATTAGGAATTAGGATTGACTCAAAAACCTAAACCGAACATTTTGGGAACCAAATCGGTCAATAGCTCAGCTACTTCCATGTGTTTGTGAAATTGCCGTCAATTGATTGCTTTGTTTGGTGCAGTCGAAGAAAAGGGGTCTCTCATTGGAAGAGAAGCGCGAGAAGATGCTTCAAATCTTCTACGAGTCCCAAGACTTCTACCTGGTAATGTAACCACCAATATTTACATAGAAGATGCTACTTTTCTTTTTAATTATGTAATTTATTGACCGATTTATATGCGCCTGTTTTTGTTTTTTTGTTGTTGTTGTTTCAGCTTAAGGAGCTCGAGAAGATGGGTCCAAAGAAGGGTGTCATCTCTCAGTCTGTGAAAGATGTTGTCCAAAGTTTAGTCGATGATGACCTTGTTTCCAGGGATAAGATAGGAACTTCTGTGAGTTAACATCCAAATCAGTGATCCTCCTTCCCAATTCTGGTATTAGTATGAGAAAACAATCCAAAATATATAGGGGAGATCTTTCTCGCTGAGTTTCTTCCTCTAATTACCTATAGCAAATTATAAGGGTACATGGTAACATGCGTTTCTGAGTAATAGGAGTGTCAATATAATGTATAAGCATGTCAGTGTAATGCATTTAAAACAATTAAGGGAAGTTTGTTTGTGTAGAAGTAAAAAAGATAGGGGTGTCAAGGGGATTTAATGAAACTTCAGGGAGTATTTGTGTGATTACTCGGAATCTCACTGATCAGATTCCACATCTCACTTATCAAATTCTATTGTCAAAGACACAATGGAATCTGATGAATTCACCACAATTAGTGTATTTACTCGATTTATTAATGATCCTACCTTTGCCTCTCAGGTGTACTTCTGGAGTCTTCCTAGCTGTGCTGGTAATCAGGTGAAGTTCTATTGATAAAGCTTCACTATGCTGTCATACCATCTTTACGTTGGTAAATTGGTCACTACGTGTAAGGGATTCTACTAATAACAGAAATATAGCGGCACGCCAATAACTAACTAGCTGTTAAGCTAGTTATATTTCTTTTATCATTGGTATCATTTACATAGACATAGTATCTTGGTGTGAACTAATTACCATGTTATATACTCATGCACAGCTTAGAAATGTGTACCGCAAACTTGATTCTGATCTAGAAAGCAGTAAAAAGCGGCATGCCCAACTTGTTGAACAATGTGAGGAGCTAAAGAAGGGGCGAGAGGAATCTGTAAGTTATAACCTCACTCATGCTTAATTCCAATTCGTTCTGCTTCTGTATCAATAAGATGCCCGATCATTATATACCCTAATAGGCTACTACTGTACCAGGATGAAAGAGAGGAGGCCGTTGCAGATCTAAAAGCCATTGAGCAAAACTATAATAAATTGAAGGTTGGCATACGGATAATTTGTTAGTAATGCATCAATTATGGTCAGTATTATGTCAGTTCATTAATAGTCAAATTTTATTTGACATTTTCAGGATGAGTTGGCAAAGTACAGAGATAACGATCCAGCTGCCTTTGAAGCAATGAGTTAAGAAATGCTTATTTATTTATTGTCTCTACAATACTTTGATGTTTTGAAGGTTAATCTTAATAACATATTATAGTTTGGGAGTTGGGACACTGATGTTTGGTATTAACAATGGCAGAGGAAGCAATTGCAGTTGCCCATGCATCGGCAAACAGATGGACAGGTTCTACTACCTTCTATGTTTTCTTTCTCCTTTCTTTTTTTGCTGAGTGGAGTTTTATCTAAGAGGGGGGTAATGGAGTTTCTCGTATTGTGAGATGTCATATTTCAACTATGATAGCGATACAAGTTAAGGTTTTTGGGATTTAGGGATCAAAGGAATATATACATGTTATTTATAGATCCAAGGGGTTATATTTAATTACAGTCCTGAAGTTATACAACCGTAAGTACAAGAAATAGGTAAAGACCATTAATTTCAAATAATGATGCTGATAACTTTATATATTTAACTGCATTAATTATGCTAACAATACATATAATCTCTATTTGCTGACAAAATATGTGCAGATAACATTTTCATCCTGAGGCAATGGTGTTCAAACAATTTCCCTCAGGCTAAGGAACAACTTGAAAACTTGTACAAGGAGGTCAGTCATTTCAGCTTAATGCCTCAAAACTTGTAACATGAATGGAATGATATAACTGAGTAACATTAGCAACGCACCACTCCAAATATTCTTTTCTGCATCTTCTCAGCTAAAACATTGCCGTATTTGATGTCATTAAATTTGTCTATCCCTGATTCTCTATATCTTATATGTCTTGCACTTTTTGTCTCCACGCAGGTTGGTATAACAGATGATTTTGATTATTTGGAATTAGCACCTGTCCCACTCAAAGCAGTTGCTGATTAATTTCTTAGCCTATCTGAAGGCCAACTGCTAGTTGCCGTGCTTCTCACAAACACTGATAACTAAAATACAAAGTTGAACATTGTCAATGACATCCTCAGAAATGGCTTGTCATTTTCTTTTCCTCTCTCATGCTGTATTGATCATGAGGTGTTAAGAAGCATTTTGCATCCAGTGCCAATATATATTAAAAGATTATTATATTCTGCCTCTATTTTTGGTCATCATCTTGACCTAGGTTGGTGCTACTCGCTTTAAGGAGGCTTTGCAATAGTCAGTGTGATATATTGATCCTTTCTTCTTTTACATTTGTTTTTATGGTTAGAAAAATGAACTGTTTTGGTTTGTGGATGTGGCTTGAGAACTGTTATATTTATGAGATAATCATTTTGCATCCGTGGCCTACTAAATATCCTACAGCCTCAATAACTTCGTTTCTTAATATTGCAAATTTCTTTCAATCCTCCTCTGTTCACGTCTATTCTCATTGAAAGCATTTAAGCCTATGAAGGTCAAATTCAGTAAAACCTCAAGAACTTCCTAAGGCTTTAATTCCTTGAAGTGATCTAACAAAATGTCTGAGTAGTGGGGTTGAGTTTTGTTGACTGTTCTTAATTTAATTTAAATGACATTTGCTCTGTTCACTGTTTAGTTTTTTCCGACTTGGCCACTTGGAAGTTGCTCAACAAACACACCGAAAGTTTTGTCGCCTCCGATTGTTTGATCTTTATTTTATCTGTATTTCATTGGCATTTCCGTTACTTCGACTCCCAGAAAGAACTTAAATATATAAAATGAATTGCTTTGCTTAGCATAATCCCAATTGCACTTACCTCAGCAAATAGATAGACTTCTTTCCGGCTGCTAAGGGAGAGTATGAAAGAAAATCAATTAGATGATTTGGACTACTTTTCTTTTGGATATATAGGATAAATTTTTGGTTTTATATAATTAAACTTTATAATAAATGAATATTTTTTAATATTAAATTATAGTATAATTAAAAACATATACCTCCAATTTCACCTGAGTTGGAAAGCATAATGATCCTCATCATAAGTCATAACCAACGCCAACTCAAAATCCATTCATTATCTGTATACTGATCTGTTTTTGGTTCTCAAGCTGTAACTAGTACAGTAATTGATATTCTTGAGGTATTATGTAACTGATAATATCATTGTGTGTATAACTGTCGAGAATTTGTTGTATCTGTGACCCCACCGCATGAAGACCAAGTCAACGGTGGCAGTCCAAGGTAACGGTTTAATCATCATAAAATTTTGAAAAAAATCAAAGACTGTACTTGGAAATTGAAAAAATTAAATTATTTCAATAATTGATTTTATATATTGTTGTTATAATAAATTACATAATAATTAGAATTAATGTTGTTAAAGTTTGTTAATAAGTAATTTAAAAATAATTAATTTTAATTGAGTATGATAAAATATTAGATGAGTTTGTTTAAAACTTATTTCTTAAAATAAGTATTTATTTTAAATATAATAAATAATTTTCTATTTTTAATGTGTTTGTTTAAATTGATTTTACTTAAAATAAGCAATTTTTTTTTACTTATTTTAATAAACAAATCCTATTTTACTTAAAATAATCAATTATTTTATAAATACTTATTTTATAAGTGTTTATTTTAATTTTAAATAAACTAAAATTAATTTTTACACAGTAAAGTAGTATAAAAACAAGTATTAAAAAATAATCATAAATTTTAAATATTCAGATAAAAAAAGCTTATTTAAAAAAAAGATTTTAAATTTTTTTTTTTTACTTGTTCCAAGCAAACTAAAATTTGATGAAAAGCTTTTTTTTTTTTTTTTTTTGTCATTTTTTAAAGAAAACATGAAATTTGAAAATTCACGTCTCAGTTTGAATTGGAACCGAATACAGTTGTACATATTCGACCAATCAATCATGTGGCAGACTGGCAGCAGTTAAAAAAAAAA
>JBBMKG010681463.1:0-10949 GCA_037834515.1 Lespedeza cuneata | reverse complement strand
TGTGTGTGTGTGTGTATATATATATATATATATATTATCTATTTGAATTGTTACTTTTGCTGATTATTGGTGATTAACTGTCATGTTTTGATCTGTTATATGGGAGCAGGACCTGGTGACAGGGTTAATGTTGATGAGCCAATCGCTCAAATTGAAACAGATAAGGTGCTTTGTTGAATCAACATGCAAATGTTTGTGAAGGATTTTGATGGTTATAATCCGATTTAATTTTCTCGAATTCTAAAAATTTATGCCGTATTTTGTTCTTATTCCTTAATTAGGTGACAATTGATGTTTCAAGTCCTGAGTCAGGCGTGATTCTGAAGGTACACTTTCATAGGTTTAAAATGTCATACTCGCCCTCAAACCACCCTGAGATGATAGAAATTATTACTCTTTTCATTCTCTTTTATTAAATTTGGCTTGTGTGATCTATTTAATGATTTGCAGCTTCTCGCCAACGAAGGTGATACTGTTGAGCCAGGTAACAAGATAGCTATCATTTCAAGGTCTGCTGATGCAACTCATGTTGCCCCATCTGAGACTGCACCTGAGAAAGATGAGAAAGCTGAGAAAGCCGCTCCTCAACCAACCCAAAAGGTTAGCGAGGAGAAGAAAGAACCCAAAGTTGAAACTGCTCCTGCTGCAGAGAAGCCTAAACCACGTCCTGCCACACTGAGTTCTCCCACTGAGCCCCAGCTTCCTCCTAAAGAAAGAGAAAGACGAGTGAGGCCTTGTGGTTTTTAGTCCTACCTGAATTATATTTAGCAACCATGAAAGTTGTTTTCATGTCTTCCATTGTTAATTTGTTATCAAAAGGTTCCTATGACAAGGCTTCGGAAAAGAGTTGCTACACGGCTTAAAGATTCCCAGAACACATTTGCTATGCTGACAACCTTCAATGAAGTTGATATGTAAGTTCTGTTGATTGTCAAATTGTGATTAAGTTGTTATGTAGACTTCTATAGAAAAGGGTGACTCCTTGTGTTTAATTGTTAATTCTTGATGTTGTGTTTCCTGTCATGTCCTTATATAGTGGATTAATATTGTCATTCTCTCCCTTATTGCTCTTCTCTTATTGATAGGACTAACTTGATGAAGCTACGTGCTGATTATAAGGATGCTTTTGTTGAAAAGCATGGAGTCAAATTGGGGCTTATGTCTGGCTTTATTAAAGTATGTTTCGAATTACTTACTTACTATAGAGTAGTGGGGCTTTATCTTTTTATTTCCTCATAAAGTTTTTATGGTCTCCATGTTAGGCTGCTGTCAATGCACTCCAACATCAGCCAATTGTCAATGCAGTCATTGATGGGGATGATATTATATACCGAGATTATATAGATATCAGCATAGCTGTTGGTACTCCTAAGGTTTTCATCATTTGCCTTTTCCTTTTATTATTTACTTGGTTTTATTGTCAGGGAAATCGTCATACTATACTCTTTGAAACTTAGCCATTTGTTTCATCAACTACTGTCATGGCTATGGGGCTATTAACAAGCAGTCTAGTATATATTTATATTTGCAGTTTTTGGCTTCGGTATGAGAATTATCAACGTGCATGTTGTGTTTTAACAAATATTCGCCCTCAATTTCCATGCCAGGGCCTTGTTGTGCCAGTTATCCGCAATGCTGATACCATGAACTTCGCCGATATAGAAAAGCAGATCAATGCTTTTGCAAAGAAGGCAAATAATGGAACTTTATCAATTGATGAGATGGCTGGAGGCACTCTTACAATATCCAATGGTGGTGTTTATGGAAGCCTTTTGAGTACCCCTATTATCAACCCCCCACAGGTTTGGAAGTTCTACTAAGATGTAGTTTATTATATATATTTTTTCTTTTTGCAAGAAATTCTTTGACATATATATATATATATATATATATATATCATTGATTGATCAGTTTCCTTCTATCTTATCAGTAGGTTCAGGCATTTGTGATTTAATGATATCGTTCATTATTTTCGTTATGAGTAACTCTTCAAAATGCAATTTGTTTTCACAGAAGGATCAGTGTAATTCTAAATATCGAGCCAAACCTTCTGATCTATTACCTGGCAGTAGTTACTTGTTAAATTTGGATAATAGTTTTTTTTTTTTTTTTTAATGATGCGTAATAATTATGAACAATTTGTACACAAAAACATGAAATTGATTACTTTGAACGAAAACTAATGCGGCTATTTGTTTTTGACAGTCGGCAATCTTGGGTATGCATTCCATAGTGAGCCGTCCGATGGTTGTTGGAGGAAACATTGTCCCAAGACCAATGATGTACGTTGCTCTAACATATGACCATAGAATTATTGATGGAAGAGAGGCAGTGTTCTTTCTGCGACGCATCAAAGATATTGTGGAGGATCCTCGCAGGCTTCTGCTCGACATATAAAGTCGAACTCTAATTTTAATGGAGTGAATTAGACCTCAAAATTCAAATACCATAATGGGTACCCATTTGTTTGGGTTTTGAATTGCGGCTGCCCGTAATTTATAATCATCTGTAATGAGCAAACTCTTTAGGATCATATCCCATTTTCTGTTCGTAATTTATTCAGCATGTTTGTGTTTTTTTTGCATACTATTCCTCTCAGTTAATATGAAGAGGGTCACAGTTTTTGGCTCCGAAATTGTATGAAACGACCATGAACTATATTGTAAGGATTGTCCCTGGAGTAATAATGCGATTTCTTTTCATGGCATTGTATGCTACGATATTTCATCACGGATGAAAATCTTCAGATGCATCCCATCATTTGGGATCCTGAATATCCAAGCAAGTGGGGATGGTATAATATGGTACACGGGGTAGCCAAATATTTCTGGCAGAAACACACTGCCGAACTAAATTTATTTTATCCGATGTTCTTGTCCTTTGCATTTCACACATAATGTAGTTTCTCGAAGCTTTGTTGGTTCCGACTTCCGAGTAATCCTAAAATACTGCAATGAAATAATATAGGCTTAATTGTAAAAAAAATTCTCTTATTTTGTCTATTTTATTAAATTGGTTTTTTTATTTTTTAATTTATTATTGAAGTCTTTCTATTTTAAAAATTTCAACTATTTTGGTCTTTTAAGTTGATTTTTAAACAACAATATAATTTCAGGTAGTAATAGACCGTCAAAAAATATGAAATATCAAATATTTTAATATTTTGACAGTTAAAATCGTTATAAATTGAGATATTTAAAATTAAAAATAACATATTTTTAATTTTAAATATCTTAATTAATGACGATTTTAACCATCAAAATACTAAAAAATTGATGTTTTACATTTTCTGGAAGTTTATTACTGTCTAAAATTATATCACTATTTAAAAATTAGTTTAAAAATTATACCACTATTTAAAAAATCAGTCTAGAAATTATATCATTGTTAAAAAATTACATTATTGTTATATCACTATTTAAAAAATAAAGAGACTGATTTAGTGAAATAAATAAAATAAGAGGAATTTTATTTGCAGTTAAGCTAATAATATACGATGTCCATTTAAGAATTACTTGCCATCTTTGTGATGCTGTTAATGATAATTGAGCTCAGTAACAGTGAATAGCCTATGACTGGGTGAATGTGCTAAAAAAGCAGGGTCAAAAGTCTTGTTTGGCGATCAAGGCAATGTTACATATTCTCGAGAGAAACTGAAAAGATGCAGGTAATTGAATTAGGAAGGTAGAGATCACTTAAGCTTGCTGGCCATATTCAGTTTTATTCTCATCAAACGTGTTGCCATTGGTTCCTCTTGTTCAAAGTTATTCTGTGCCTCCTGTGGTCTTGGAGAGGAAAGCATGGCATAATTCTTTGCCTAACTTCACAGGTCTCCAAAAACAGCTTATAAACATATGGTACTCGGTCAAAATAAAGATATTTTTCATCCAGGCTTTCATCGTTCCCGTCCCTCCACAACAGAAATCAGCATTCAAGCAGTTCTACAAAGATGATACAACTTATATTCATCTTTTTGATGATCCAAATAGCATTCATCTTAATACTATCTTTCGCAAATCCAATACGAACATTGGTGGTCAAGGGGCTTGACCTTTTGAAGCAGGGGAGGGGTCCTTTAGTCACAAAAACTGTGGCAGCAACTATGCTTATGGTCTTCGGCTCTACCATGTATACTATAATCAAAATCCATAAGCGTTCCAAGGATGCTGGCATAGTTAATCCAACTGATGAGGTTCTGATGGCATATCGTCTCTTGGAAGCATCTCTCTTGGGTAATTACACAAAATAAATTCCCCATTTGCTTACAATACCTGCATTACTATTTTTCTGTTACGCCCCCACACACACAAAAAAAAGGACTACTCACTCATGCTACATTTCCCTGTATGTGCGCTAATGTATCTGTGTGTGTAAGCATCTGTTTAGTTTCGTAACTTCTCTGAAAGGTGACATGATGTTGAAATCATCAAAATTTCACCATGGAAGTTTACATAAAATTGTTGTTCTAGTTTAGGCTTGACTCGTGGCAAACAGAATTGAAAAAGCCCACCAATATTGATTGTTTGAAGAGGCTATATTTATGATTTTGAAGATGTGCTAACTAGAAGTAGCTTTAACTTATCTTTGTCATTCATCATGCTTTGACAATTCATTTCATTCATTCACACCTGAGAACCAAACAAATTCTAGCTAGTATCAATGAATATAGATTTCTCTTCAGCACTTCTGATATATTACGTGCAGAACATATGAATTTAAAATCTTATAAGATGGTCATTGTTGGGCAGGATTCTCTCTATTCCTTGGATTGATTATCGACAGACAACATTATTACATTAGAGAGATTAATTTACTGAGGAAGAACTTGGAAACAGCTAAAAAACGAAGTGAATCTTCAAAGAGAAGAGTGGCAGCGGAAACTGAGAAGCCAAAGGCCAAGTAAATGGAATATTGGAATGGGAGACAGAGTTTGCACTTTGCACATAACCAATGTTCTGAAAAAGAAAAGTCTGAAGGAGGCCATGAAACTGTCTTAAAGCTTGAAGATGTTGCATGTCCTTATATGAATGTGCAACGCTCAGAATTGAATTGAATTGTATATACGTATATAATTGTTCTAATTGTGTCTGTAGTTCATATAAATGGTTTGTTCTATTTTTATGTAAAAAATACTGAATATAAAGAAAGTTTCATATTTGAAGATCTCCGAATCCGTGAACTAGAAAAGCATAACTGGTGGAAATTGGAGCATCATTTTTCTTTTCTTTTCAGCATAATCCTCACGAGTGTCTAACAACGTTAAAGGCACGTGGCAACAGTTAAAAGTTGGTCTTTAATATTGTTTTCATGTTAAACTCTTCTTTTCATTGAAGAGGAACTTGGAGGTTTGCTTTATGGCCCTTGAATTGAGAAAATCCATGTTGGTCTAGCAAATTCAGAAATCAGCACTGTTTCTAATTTACATTGACATGATTACTTTGGAACTTCTCTTGCTCCATGCTTGAGCCATATTGCTTTTAGTGGCCCAACAACCAATAAGATATTGCGTGTCTTTTAGCCATTTCACTTCTTTACATAACCTCAAACGATATCATATTTAAGAAATTGTCATTTTTATACGAGAAATATAAATGATCGATATAAGTACTCTAAAACCTGTTGAGCTAATAATACTGCTAATTCAACAAGTATCTGCAAACAATAACCAGAATGTTACTAGGGATCGATCTTTCTCACGTAACATTAACATGTTCTTCTACTAACGTTAAAAGCATCAAACCAACATCATGTGTAACTGCATCTGCAACGTAATAAAATTCATACCAACATCATATGTAACTGCATCTGCAACATAATAAATTCATACCAACATCCTTGAAACAGAAACACACAGCTACAAATGAAAACCTCAAAATACTTTATTTTAGAATAACAAAGACACAAACTTCAAACCCCTCCACAATCTATTAATACTTAATCCATTGCAGGTAGGTATACCAGTGCCTGTGGTGACTTTTGCTCTGAAGGAAAAGGAGAGAACAGTGGTGATGGAGCTGATGGTGATGGAGCTGGCAGTGATGGAGCTGGTGGTGATAGAGCTGATGGTGATGGAGCTGGTAGTGATGGAGCTGGTGGTGATGGAGCTGGTAATGATGGAGATGGCATTGATGGAGATGGTAATGATGGAGATGGTAGCGATGGAGCTGGTAATGATGGAGATGGTAGTGATGGAGCTGGTGGTGATAGAGTTGGTGGTGGTGGTGACATTGGCACCGCTTGCTCAAACGCACACATTCCAAATATGCATAACCTCCCAACAGGGCACACTCTTCCACACCTACCACAGTTGAAAACGTTCAAGTTTGTGTTTAAGCACAAACGGTTGCAACATTGGCGGTTAAACCGGCATGTAACACCACATAAGCCACAGTTATCATTGTCTGTAGTCACATCTACACAACGGTTTCCACAGCATATAGACCTTGGTGGAAATTCTCCTCTGCTACATATCAAAGGTCTCCCTGCACATCCAGTGATTTGGTTATCATCATCCTTCATCAAAGATGATGATGGTGAGGCACTAGTACTAATAGTGCTATTTTCAAGCACTTCTTTTGGGGTTGAATTTCCCTCTATTGTGATCGGCACCAGCACCAACAGCATCACAAGAGCTAAGGATTGTGCTTGGAGAGCCATGTTTAGAAAGTGGTGAGAAGAGTGGGATTTTGGAAGCTATATATACATGTTCGTGTGAAGGTAAACTAGCTTGCTTTTCTAACAAGCTGAAGGGGCATTTTTTTTTCATGCATGAATAACAACAATGGTCTTGTGTTACAGTCGGTGGAAGTTGTCTATGTGTATTTCAGTTATATTAACTACAACGAATGTTTTGCCAGCTCTGTGCTTTTGCATGTTGTGATCGATCCTCAAAATAAGGTAGTGGATTAGCGTGTATGAATAAGGCATGATATTCTTGGCATGATGGATGCAAAACCATGAAGTGTCACGTTGAAGGGAACTGAGTCACATGAAAAGGGAAATGCATTTTAAAGAGATAGTAACTACCTCAGGAAAATCCACATCAAGTTTGATTTATGTGTAAGACTTTTAGATTACGTGGCACCATTGGTAGTCCATTGTATTGTATAACCTTAAATCATCAGCTGAATGCTGATATTTGATTTTATTTTAAGGAAATAAAATCTGAAGAGAAACAAAAAAAAAAAAAAAAACTCTTACTGAACTTTTAAGCAGAATTTGATGACGCTTTATAAAGATTAATACTAGAAAAAGTGCCTAAATTTGTCACCGGCCTAAATTCCCTATACTTGACAATGCAACGAAAAATGAAGCTCTGAATTGAAACTCATCACCAAATCATTAATTGCTCCATTGTAGTTTTTTTTTCTTTTTCTTGTGGTCTTTTATAGTTCATTAATTACTAAAAGTGTTTTAGTGTGCACGTGTCCATCCTGAGACGAGTTTCTTTTTCTTTTTCTTGTCCGAAAGATATTAAAATGGGTTGAACCAGTAGGTAAACCCATTTAACCATTGAATGAGTAATGAGTTGAATTGAGTGACATGATTCAATCCACATGAGTTGAAATATATGTTTGATCCTACTATAAGTTATCCAAACAACAACAAAAAATATAAATTCTTTCTATCCCGTTCCATTATATTCCCATATGTTTAGTCTAATTCTCTGCCACAACTCCAAACATGTCCTAAAGTTTTTTATCTGTCTATACATAATGTCAAAATTTGTTTTCTATATTTTGTATGTGCTTATCCACTTGCATGTATCGATAATATTACACGTACAACAGAAAGGTTAAGTTGCCAAATTACTTCCGCATTTGTTTATGACAAAGTGGAACCAGAAATACACACAGCTAGTAAATATCCATCCATAAGAACTACAAACAAATACCTGAATTTATTATTTCTCGCAGCGTGAAAGCCACGATAGACAGTCAAGTCAAGCACTATCATACATACATACATACATTCATACCCCAAATCACTAACACTGCTCATCTGAGCAGTTATTACATCGTACTTTCACATGAAGGCTTCATAAAGGCTGATAAAAGTAAAAACATGCAACACAGGACCTCAAGGATCAAGCACAATACAACACTACAACTCAAACGATGACATAATTCAATTATTCTTAAAATAGTGCAGATTCTCTGAATCTGTTCTTTAGATCCTTGTTACTGGAGAACAACACATTCTTTTGAACCAGCCACCGCCACAGTAGGGTGTGCACTTAAGCTGACTGCATCAACATCAACTTCCTTGACACATTCAACATTGACATCCAATACACCACAGCCAATGGCTTCAAAAATAAGTTCATTGACTTCTTGAAACCTCTCTTCAGAGAGGGACACCTCTGCAAGAAGCCTCCAAGCATTGCCTTCAGATGCCTCATCATAATCCTTCTTCCTCTTCAGAACCATGTGACCACTAATTTCCCACACAGCGGGATTCACTTGGGTGTCAAGAAGCTCAGCATCCACTTCTCCAAGAGCTTGTTTCTCTGCATAACACTGTTCATCTATTTGGTAAATACCCACACAAGTACAACAACTAATGAAAGTGAATAAGTTGCACAAATTTAGTTAGTTCCAGAATTGGTATACCTGTGGTAACACAAAGACTTGCTTTCCACAGTCAGAAATAAGAACATTGAAAGGTATGTTGTTGTTTTGAAGACAAATACAAGCGTCTGAAACAACATTTGATAAATCTTCCAGAGTATCACCACCTTCAAAGACAAGACCTCTAACTGGATAGTTCAGCAGTTCAGATATCTTTACCCCACCATTTAAGTTTGCAATTTTCTTAGTGGCGGCCTTCTCAATGGGGAAGGGCAGAGCCAAATAATAAGCCTGCATATATTCATGTCAGAATCATCAAATTGCAATCTGATTACTGACGAACTAGATTTAAACAATGAAATCATCAACACAACCTATATGCGGTAATTCAGTATCCAGTACCTGGAAGTGAAGATGGTTAATAGTTGCAAAAGCACCCAAGCTGTTGTAACCCAATCGAAAATATGGGTTATCTGCTTCTACTGCCATGTGAAGTGCAAGCAGGAAGCTGTCACGGTCAATCCTTTGCGGCAAACGCTCAAATATGCGCGGAATCAGCAAAACATGTCCATATTCAATAGGACTGACCTGTTAAGAAAATAAACAAACCAAGATCATCAAATAAAACACCTAATAATTAACCTGCAATAACAAAATATGAACAAGAGCTAGTAACCATACATTGATGGCAACAAAACTGGGAGAATTGTCAACATCAATTGGGGCATTTGGAAAGAACTGGACTTGACCGTCTTCGCTAGCTTCAAATTGAAAGAGAACCTCTTCTTGGCCAACTTTGGTGAAGTTGAACTTGTTTTCATCAAAGGTTTGAAGGACCTTATCAACTCGGAATTCAGTTGGCCTCTTCTTGAGGTGACGACCCTCGTTAAGCTGAGCAACGAAGCCATATTCTCCAGGAATCACCTACACCAAAATCACCACAAAAAACACATCAAACTCAGCGATCAATATACCATCCATAATATCTATGCTATGCATTCTCAAAAACTAGTGGAACACAAAACAAACCTTGGTTTCACAAGCTGTAACGTCATAGCGAAAAAGTCCCCTCTGCATGCGATCTTCCCACTGTCATGACACGGTAAACAACCAAACTTTAACACAAAACTTAAAAACAAAAGAAGATGCTAAGTGTTAACCATTCTCCATCACCAAAAATCCATAGTTACTTACCTCTCCAAGAACAAGTGAATCAAGGAATGCCACGGGAGGCTCCCCGCATTCATGATTAGCCAGATTCTTTCCACTAGCCTTCTTAAAAGCATACAAAGGTAGCTTTGCATCTGTTAACAAATAAAAACACAAAAATCACGAAAAATAAAGACCCATATATAACGAATCCTACTCACTTGAGAAGGTAAAAGTAAAGTGAGTAACTTTAGTCGTTGATGAGAAAAACAACTGTTAATATTACATGTACATGCATAACATAACAAATCAAGTATGTATTAGAATATCAACTGTTGTTTCTCTAATAATAATAATATCAATAAAAATGAGTTGGAAAAAAAGAAAACCTGGAATGCAACAAGTTTTGAGACAACTGCGACCACAACCTCCGACGGGACGAGAAGGCTCAGCAGCCTCATCTTTTTGGTAGTTGGAAACGACAGTGGGAACCCTCTTGATTCTGAGCATCATTTTGTGAACGAAATAACAAGAGCAAGAAGTAGAAGGAGAAGAAGGAGGAGGAGGAGAAAAGGGTGATGTTAAGTTAATTAAAAAGAGTGTTTTTTTGTTGTTGTTTGAAGAGTAAGTTAACTAACTAGAGAAGAGAAGAGAAGAGAAGAGAAGAGAAGAGAAGAAAAGAGAAGAAAAGGGTGAAGAAGGTGGTTTCTAGAAGGAAGAGCCACCACCAGCAAGGAAGAGTAAGTCGGAGGGACTACCACCTTCAGAAGGCAAAGCACCACGCCCACCGTGCGGCGAAGGGTTGGTGATGGTTACACAACCCGTCCGTCGTACAGTTCGGACATGAATGACAAACCGATAGACTCTTAAAAAAGCCGTGATGTCTGCAACGCCTCTACACTGGGTTTCAACCCTCCAATGGATTCTTCTTCTTCTTCTTTTTCTTTTCTAAGACACCTTGGTTTGTTGAAAGGAGAAAGTAACATGCAGAGAATTATAGGATACAAATAAGTTGGATGGGGTGTGAGAGGAAGAGGAGGGTTGGTGTTGTTATTTTATAGATAAGAGAAGAAAAGAGAGATGTGGCTGTGAATAATGTGTAGTACAACTTACCAAGAAGAAACAAAGCAGCGAACGAACACAAAGGAAAGGACAATTATTGAAAGTGAGAGAGGCTGTGGGTCACGCCACGCTTTCAAACTTGCTGCCTGGGTTTCTCTTTTTTTTTTT
>JBBMKG010681462.1:0-10949 GCA_037834515.1 Lespedeza cuneata | reverse complement strand
AAAAAAAAAAAAAAAACTTTATCAAAATATCTTACGCTCACAGATTCTTTTATAGATAACAGGCATTTCTAAATAACCATGGTAGTTTGTTTCTTGCAGTTTATCAATCATTTACCAAAACTTTGGTACTATCCCACTGTTTGAAGAGAATATGACATATTCTTCCCTTACTGTTTTTTTAATCAAGTATAATAAGTTCTCATCTTCTGTTTGTCTGTTGTTAGCTTCTCAATTTCTGTGAACTGTGTGTGTTTCATGTTGTTAAGAGTATTAAAAAAGTTTACATTCAAATTTACTAGACATTTCGTTAGAACAAGTTGTCCTATTAATCCTTAAATGTTTGACACGCAGTCACATGGTTTTCTTTATTCCATTTTTATTGTTTTGTATAATCTATGTGGTTTGTCTAAATTCTAGGTTAGTTTAAGAATCTTGTAATTACAGTGACACTTGTAACAAATTTCCAGGTATTAAATGCTGTGGGTCAAGGAGAGACACTCATGAAAGCTTTGGAAGATGCTGTTCCAGAAGATGTCCGTGGAAAGCTAACAGATGCAGTGACTGGAATTTTGCATGCAAGGGGCTCTGGCTTGAAGGTAGATAGGGGTCTTAATATTTCTCAGGCTCCTAAGTCATTATCAGGGCAAAAGAACCAAGAAAAATTCAGAGTATCAGGTGCAGAAGTTATGGTGGAAGATCAGCCCTCTGAGAATCAGATGAAGAAGACTAGTAGTCCTATAGATGGTTCTGATAATGCTCCTGTGAGTAGCATTGGCGAGCTTGCTCAAGGAACCGAAACAGAAGTTATTCCCGTAGAGAAATCGCCAAGTTCTACAAATTTAGCGCAGTCTCAAGAATCAAATGATGAAGTTGATTCTTCCCGTTCTTTCAGGAAGGAAACTGACGAGTCCAATGACAATAATGACACAAATGAGGAAGTAAAAGGAAAAGCTGCTCCTGATATTGACCATAGCAAGAACGGATTAGAAACAGGTTCTAAACCATACACGTCTAACCATCCTGATGGAGCAGGTGACTTTGAATCAGCAGCTGTGGGTGAGCAGAAAAGCCAAAACAGTGGAATAGCTCAGACAGACCCAAAGGAGGAAAATAATATCCTGAAGGATGAACAGAAAAGTCAGGATATCTCTAGCGATCAGAGTAAAAATACTTCAACTGATGCAAAAGAAGAACCCTCTTCACCTTCTATGTCTTCTGAGCACCAAACAATAGAAAGGGAAGGTAATGATAATGAGAAAAAAGATAACAAGAATACGCAGCATATTTCACACCAGAACAACTCTAATAATTTAGATTCTAGTGCCCCTGCCTTCAGTGTTTCTCAAGCATTCGATGCCTTGGCAGGGATGGATGATTCCACCCAAGTGGCTGTTAATAGTGTTTTTGGTGTGATAGAAAATATGCTATCTCAGCTTGAGCAGAACTCAGAGAATGAAGAAGTCAAGGATAGAAAAGATGTTGAACACAAGATAGAAGAGAAACAAAAAACTAGTAGCCAAAGAAAAGATTCCAACCCATCTGGTGATCCTTCAGTAGATGATCACCATAATGACATACACTTGAATAATGGTTCTTGTCATACAGAGGAACAACCAGCTCAAAATCTCAGTGAAGTTAATGGGAACAGTGTATTAAATTCTCAAAGTTGTTACTCTAATGATCACCTAGTTCAGAAAGAAAGTAATACAAATACTCAACTGATTGACAAAAGATTTCTCATTGATAAATGGGATGGACACAGATACATTTACAGGATGCCAGAGTTCATGGCTGCAGGTTCATATGGGGCCTCTCCTTACAATGAAAACCTCCATAAATATCTTGTCTCAAAGATTCCTACCAAACAACTTGATTTAGATGCAACAACTGCATTATTGCTTGACTATTTCCCAGAAGAAGGTCAATGGAAACTCTTTGAGCAACCACAAGATGTGGAAATTGCTTCTTCTAACACTGAAACTTGTGAGGAGGCTGGGCACCAGATGAAAGCTCCCTCATCTGCAAAATCTTCTGATGCAGAGCAATATATTGAACCACCATATGTGATATTGGATACTGAAAAGCAACAACAACCTGTCAAAGAGTTCATTACAACAGACACTGAGAACAGAATGACTGATACCAGCGATGACAGGTCAGATGAATTGATCCAATTTGTGAAAAAGATAGTGTTAGAATCTTTGACAATGGAAGTTGGTCGCAAGCTGAATGCTGCAGAAATGATAGAAATGAAGTCAAAGCTTGCTGATGATGTGAAACATGTAGCAAATGCAATTTCACTGGCTGTTGTACATAGCAAGGTGCAACTATATACTGGGAGTCAAGGTCATAATGTTGAGGGTGCTATAGAAAATGTAGGTACTCTTGAAGGGGAGCATATCATTAGTGTGATTTCATCCTCTGTTCAGCAAACAAACTGCCTGAGAAAAGTGATGCCTGTTGGTGTTATTGTTGGGTCCATCTTAGCTTCCTTGAGGAAATATTTTAACGTAACTACACTTCAAGATGACCAGAGGAGATCTCTAATCCATGATGATGAGGAAAAACCTAGCAAAAAGAATTATGGCAATGTAGGTGTAACAGAGATAGATCAAGTACCTGAAGAGAAAACTAGTTTGGACCATCCTATTCAGACTGCTACAGTACAAAGTGAATCAAAAGATAGGAGCAAAAATACTGTCATGGTTGGTGCTGTTACAGCTGCTCTCGGGGCTTCTGCTTTACTCATGCAACGGAAGGTATTATTTCAATCTCTTCAGATGGGATGAATAGCAGTGTACTACCTTAGAATTAAACTGCCACTTGCATGTAAGCGGAGTTGTCTGAGTTTTAAACTTCAAATTGCTGTGTTTCAGGATCCCCTACAAGAAAATGAAACTGCTGAAAGTTCATCCACATCTTTGAAAGTTAAAGATCACCATCAAAAAGAGCCAGAACGGCTTCAGGAGGACGTCTCTGGGAAGAACCAGAATAACATAGTCACAAGCCTTGCTGAGAAAGCCATGTCAGTTGCTGGTCCTGTTGTACCTACTAAAGAAGATGGTGAAGTGGATCAAGAAAGGTCAGAACACACTTTTTACCAACATGCAAGCGCTCCACTTGCTTTCTTTTTGTCTAATGATTTAACACAACATAACTTCCCTCCATGAACAGACTGGTTGCAATGCTAGCTGATTTAGGACAGAAAGGTGGCTTGTTGAGGCTGGTGGGAAAGATTGCTTTGCTATGGGGTGGTATACGTGGTGCAATGAGTTTGACGGACAGGCTTATCTCATTCTTACGTATTGCTGAACGCCCTTTGTTTCAGAGGTAACTTGAACGGCGATGTTCATTTCATTCTATGTTACCCTGTAGTGCTAATAGTTCTAGCTTTCCATTTTGGGATTACTTGTTAAAAATAAAAAATGGCACATGTCGATCTAGTGTGGGCGTGTGAGACGCACACACTGGTGAGAGGCTGCGTGTAAGGGCATGTGCTGCGGCAGTATGAGGCGGGGCACCGAGAATGCTGACTCAGGTCATGTAGGAACATTGGAGAAAGGAAGTCACGATGATAGGGAAACGGAGGTGCATAATTGTGTTCACCCAAAAATAAGTACACTTATGGGAGAGAGGATTGATAAAAAAATAAAAAAAAATATAGAAAGAATATATCTGATTGTTGTGTGTTGTATGTTCGCACACATCTGATTTATAATCACATATTAGGGTACAGCAAAATAAGTCATAAATGAATAAGATTAAATCAAATCCCTAATTTGTAGTAACTGGATCTCTGAATATGCCATGTAACACATCCAATCTAGCTTTTCTAACATATGCACCCGAGTGTAAATTTATATTTTCCCTAGACTATCTATATGCTTAATGGTCAAGAGAGTGTGAAAGTATATCTGTGTATAACTCTCAAACTTCACTATTTTTCTCTTCTAGGATTTTTGGGTTTGTGGGCATGATCCTTGTTCTATGGTCTCCTGTTGCCATTCCATTGCTTCCAACAATTGTTCAGAGCTGGACAACAAAGACTTCTTCCAAAATAGTCGAGTTTACTTGCACTGCTGGCCTCTACACTGCGATATTGATACTTGTTATGTTATGGGGGAAAAGAATTCGTGGATACAAAAATGCGTTTGAACAGTATGGGCTGGACTTGACATCACCACGAAAGGTAAATGTTTGAGATAAAAACCAATGGACAAAATCTAGGAGTAAATTCAGTGGAATATATTGGAGATTATCCAGATATTTCATTGGAGTTTTTGCTAATGTTTTTAACTCTACTTTCTCCTCTCTCTTTTTCTTCTTTTTTTTTTTTGAAATATCGTTAAAATTAAAATTGCTTGTACATTAATTCATTATCATAGATAATATCTGCTAAGATGTAGGAAATGACAATGAAGAGTGTGCTAGAATTTGTTTTATGGAGGGGGAAGCGGAGGAAATACTTGTTAATTGGAATAACTACATGTTGGAATGTAGCAATTGGCAGTGTAATGAAAATGGTTCCAAGGCCGTTAGAAAACTACAGATGCTTTTAGGTTTAGTGGCTATTTGACACAGTATCTGTAGCAATACAGACTGTAATGGATGGTATTCACAATACTGTAGTGTTGCATGTCTGAACTTTTTCTGTTATTTCATAATTCTGTTGCTAAGTTACCTTAAACAACTAGGATTAGATTTTATAACAGCTAAAATTTGTTTTTAATTATGGTCTTTTATTCTATATATAATTGGATCTCAGACTAGTAAACCACATTCTTCCCTGCTATAAATTTTGATATAAGCTTTCTTATTTTTCCTCAATCTGTACTATCATTTTACTTTAGAATTATAAATCTTGGTATGTGTTGCTTGTCTCTGGTTGGAATTAATGCCTTGGTTTCCCTTTGGGGCATTCTTTTTGCTCCAATTTTTGTTTGGGAATGGATGGGAAGAGCTTCAGGAGAATATCATTTTTTTTTTTAAAATATATTGTTCATTAGCATTACTTGACTACTTGATTCTTAAAACAAGCTAATTTTGGATCCTTGCTGCAGCAATTTGAGTTCTTGAAAGGCTTGGTTGGTGGAGTCATCTTCATTCTTTCAATCCATACTCTGAATGCATTTCTTGGCTGTGCAAGTTTCTCTTGGCCTCATATTCCAACTTCTTTAGATCCCATAACTTGGCTAAAAGTGTATGGACAGATCGGTCTGGTAGTTGTTCAAGGAACTGTGATGGCAGGTGCTATTGCACTGGTGGAAGAATTGCTTTTTAGGTCATGGTTACCCCAGGAAATTGCTGTTGATCTTGGATATCATCCTGGAATTATCATTTCAGGGCTCGCATTTTCCTTGTTGCAGAGGTCTGTCTTGCTTTCTGGAATCATATTTTTGTCTATTTTATTCATGCATTGCACCTTTCAAATAGGTATGGCCTGATTCATTTCCGGCCATACAATAATCCCTGCCTAATTGGTTAAAAAAGGTTCCTTACACTTTTACTAAAACCAATACCAATTTGTGCTAAATAGCACCGCTGACGACAGAAAACCAATTCATAACGGGGGGATATAGCCTATAAAGTATTGTAAACTCTGGTTATTTGAGTACTGTAAACTCTGTGATTCAAATATCTTCACCACTTATGTGCTTGTAGGTCAAAGCATTCTTTCCTTAAACTTTATCCTCTTTTATATAGTTCTCTTCCTACTTTGAAATGAGATGTGTCCTTTTAACGAATTATCTCCTTTCTCTTTTCTAGATTTGTCTTTGTATTTACCAGACTAAATTATAATCCATTCTCATTCTTCTGAGTCAAAATCTTATCTTCTCTTTTGATGGGGTTTTCAGGTCTCTGCAAGCAATACCTGGACTTTGGCTTTTGTCTTTGTCTTTGTCAGGTGCTCGACAGAGAAATGGAGGTAGCCTCTTCATCCCTATCGGACTACGCACAGGAATGATGGCATCCACTTTTCTGTTGCAAAAGGGTGGTTTTTTAACATATCACAATAAGGGCAACTTTCCTCTCTGGATAATTGGCAGTCATCCTTTTCAACCATTTAGTGGTTTAGTTGGTTTGGTATTTTCTTTGTCATTGGCTATACTTCTCTACCCCAGACAGACTTCACAAAGAAAGGAAGATCAGGAATAAGTAGAAATTTATTATTAATATCATTACAGTTATGAATTTGGTGATGCCTTCCTGTTAATATGGCAAAATTGGAGGTAGCTAGCGGGGCATTTTGATTCTACTATACACAATCCAAGATGTTTTATACTGTTAATTGGGGAGTAAAGAATGAGAAGACATTAATGGAAGGGCATACAAAGAAAGATAAAAACATTGGAACATTAAAGGCTTCAAGGCTTCAGTTCTGAGTATCTTCTAAAATTCTCGAGTGGAACCTAGAGGCAGGTCACCATTCATGTTGTGAGTTTAGATTTATAGATTATAGGTATAATGTACAAGGTTGATTTTGAAAGTAGAAAAGCTACAGGTTTGTACAGAGAATTTTGTGTCATATTTTTTTTTTTTTTTTCTTTTTGTACTTCGTCAGCCAATCGAAGTGTACAGTAGGCAATATGATGCAGAGGAGCTAGGATATAGGATCAGGTAGGTATCAGTTTTGTTTTACTCCTTTTCTCTCTTAAATTTGGCATTTTCAGAGGCCTGTGTATATTGTAAAACTGAAAATGTCTACGATGACTCATGCTTACTCTTATGAAGTTGTGACATCAATTCTTTCTTTTGACTTAAAGATTCATGTCTTCATGTTAATTTTTTATGTTGTATTTGTATTATAGTCATGTTGTACCCAATGGTTTTGTAAAAAAATGGTCATGGCCACATGTCCATGTCCATGTCCTTGTCATAACATATCCATATTCCGTGTTGGATCTGCACTTCCTAAGAATCTACTGTACTAAATATTTTATTTTGATTATGATTGGCTGGTGTTGAAGTCTATTTTGAAGGGTGGGGCCATAGTTTCATATTTACCAGATTCCACTGAAGCAAGTACTTGTGGTATAATATCTAATGCTACGAGTACTTTGTTCTTTCAAGAAAAGTAAAAGAATGAACTGCTTGAGTATTCATTTGATAGTTTTTCTTTTTCTCCAGATCTTTGACGACTTGGATTTGCCTTTTGCTAAATTTGGCTTCTACAAAAGGATGGACATTTCTTTGCTTGCACTCTTTATCCTACGAAACAGCATATGTGCAGGCCTGGTTTGGCACCTTATTGAGCTTATATCAAAATGAAGAATACTTTCAGAAACTCGGATAAGGGATGCCCAACTTGAAGAATACTTTGCTACACAATCATTTTCTTTCACCTCAACATGAAGATTATTGATGATTGTGGGATGCTAGGTTTGCATGCCATATCTTGGAGAGGGAAGTTTCAAATCATGTGTTTTATAATAACATGCAAGTTTAAGTGACTCATTTCTTTATGTTTCCGAAGGCAGTTCAAGCTCTTCAAATTTTAATGGTTCTTGTAATGATTTTCTTCCTTGCAATGTAGCAGTTTTTTAGCACTAGCACCTGAAGGACAAGAAACCAACTACAGAGTTGATAGGATTGAAACTAACACGTGTCCCCTGTTGCTGCACATTCCCCAAAATCGATAACCATAACGGCAATGGCGATGGTGCAAAAGCGAAACAGAAAATTCCACTCGTGTCCACCGGAATCATATACCCATTCAGCGATAACATCCACGACCTCCCATCACTCATCTAAAACGACACTGTCGAATCTTCACCGATGACAAGTCGTAGCACATGTCCATAATCAGAAACCCCTCCGCACATGCCAAGTCCCGAGTCACCACCACGAATCGAACACATCCCGCATCGCCTCGTACACCCGAGTCTCCAACTGAGTTATCACCGTGCCCGAGTAAAAACAACATTTCCGCCATGCCCGAATATTGCTCTATTGTGAAAGTAGTTTTCGAAACGGGAACGCGTTTCCCTCCCACACTCACTCCCGTGAACGCCGCATAGTAGAAAGCTTCCAACCTAGGGTTTTTGACCAACCGAGTCAACGGGTCGCGGCAAGTTGAAAGAGCAATGGGTGACTGAATTTCACATGTTTGGCTTCATTTATCATGCAGCGATCGAGGGGGACTTTAGCCTGATCATGTTTTTTTCTTGTGTCAAAGTAGATTGCATTTGGCGTTCAATTCGAGTCAGATCAGTGACAAATTGATATTTACGTGCTAAGAATATGATATTTGCTGTGGAAGAAGCCTTGACAAACAAGTTTTGACGTTGAGCCATACATGATTAAAGTAAAATATAATCGGGGGCTAACATGGAACAGATGCATGCAAGATTGAAAAAGGTACCCCAAATCTTGAAGCAAACTACAAAAGGTAGATAACGGTACACTTTCACTTCCTACAATGAATCATGTTATTGAACGCAGGGCAACCAAAAATGGAGCAAAAATGATGGTGAAAATCCAAAAGTTCTGTGAGTCAATTTCACGTTTTTTGCCTTCAAAGATGTATATACGTTCATTGAGATGTACTTTAAATTAGATCAAAATAAATATACATTAATATGCTTGAAATTGTATTTGTTTTCTATTTTCAGTTTTTTTTCATCATCCATGTTCTTCCTTCTTTTTTATGTATATTATCCATGTTCTTTTTTGCCCCATCACATCTTTTCCTAGTTCCATTCTCTAAAAAATAGTTTTTAAATAATCTATATTAGTTTTTGAATCATATACATATATACTAATATGTTCATTTTAAAAATAAATTCTCTTTAAAGGAATCATACATATTAGTTTTTATATCTTAATTGCAAGAATGACTTTTCAAATGATCAGTTGAAACTCCTCAATAGTTAAAACAGTTTTTCTCCTAGCACCCATTATTTTTCTTCCTACGAAATTATTAATATATTCTTTATTAAAACTACACTTTGTCTATTAAAATTATACATGCGGAAAGACATTCCGTAATATACTCTCTGGATTGACATTCCATATGCTTCTAGGTTGACATTCCATAGCTTTCCGGATTGGCTTTCTGGAAGTGAAAAAAATTAATTTTCTTCTCCTCCACATGCGGAAAGATATTCCGTAACATACTTTCCGGATTAGCATTCCATGTGTTTCCAAATTGGCATTCCATACAATTCCGAATTGCCATTCCATAGTTTTCCAAATTCTCATTCCATAGCTTTTTGGATTGGCTTTCTGAAAGTGAAAAAATAATAATTTTTCCTAGATTAACAATCCATAACCCCATGAATTCCAAATCCATAGCATTTTGAATTGCTAATCCGGTTTAACATTTGGCTTTCAAAGGGAAAAAACAAAAATGAATGACTTCTAGAATGGTGATACGGGATGAGCGGCTTCCGAAATGGTGATCCAAGATGAACGACTTACAAAATGGTGATTCGGGAATATACGGGTGGATGAAGTGTAGTTTTAATTAAGGGTATATTGGTAATTTCATGGGGTTAAACGGGTGTAGGAAGAAAAATAATGGGTGCAGAAAGAAAACTGCAGGAAGAAAACCTCGTTAAAACAAAAGTATTAATCTTCACTGGGGAAGTATAGGCCTTATGTGTTGAGAATATGTTAATATGTCCTTTCCTTATACACTCACTAAATTTCAACATACACCCAATTGGGCTTCCAGAATGTATTTGGTATATAATTATATATTATCGGGTGTACGGTGAAAATTTACTGCATGTAGCAAGCAAATCAGTGTTAATACATGGAATTGTAGAAGAAGCCTTGCAGAACCAAATAATGAAGAAAGGAAATGTGATGGGCGGATCATGACATCAAGTTACAGCAACAATTATCGTATGAATACAGTGCTAATAAACGCAACCAATCAAAAACTCGGTAGAAGCCTTCTGTTATAAAATGGTAAAGAATTAAAGACCGTTGAATGATGTGTGAGCTATCAACACAGTGGCAGCCAAAGACGGATCATTACAAACAGAGAAAGTGATTTATGTGATCACTATAATAGGTAACTACAATTGCCTAATAATTCTACAACATCATAAAAACAATTCAAGCTGGTGGAAGTGCTCAAAATCGATCAAACACAACAGTATGTAAACTTGCAAGTACCTGAAAATTCCAAGCATCATGTTCAAATTCTGTGTTGAAAGTGCTTTATGAAAGAATAGATGAATACCTGCTCAAACATAGCTCTATCCAATTAAAAACAGAGCCATGAACGAATTTACTCTTTAAGTTGTATCTCCTTGCTACACAATCCTGTTTGTTTGTACTTGCCAAAAGGATATTGAAAGTCAGCAATTCCTCAACCTATTTGCTCTATCTTTTTGGCACTATTTACAAATGTTGCACTTTTATTGAATCCCTCAAGCAAAAGAATCCACACAGCTTCTAATCCATGTTGTAATGTAAAATTTAACTGAAAGATATTATCAGTTCCATGTGCTGATGGTCAGTTTGTCAGTTCAAACATCAAAAAATTAAAAATATAAAAAATACATACCTCTTCCCTTTCCTGTTTAGTGAATGTGCGAAGAACAAATACATCAGGATTCATTTTCCCAGGAGGTCGTCCAATGCCTAATCCACAATTAGATGACAAATAGTATTATAACATAAATGGATATTTTAATAATGGAAATGATATGAACGTACCAATTCTTAAACGGGGAAAAGCAGTATTCCCTTTGAAGTGATCAATGACGCTCTTCATTCTGCCAAATAGAAAGGAAAAAAAGGTTATACTTCATTTCTCTTATGCTTTGAAAGGAACAAGGTGAATGAATCAATGAACATAATATCACTCAGCATAAACAATCATAGTAAAATAACTAAGCTTCCAGCATGCCTTGCCCTTGGAATATAGCAACCTTCCTTCCACCCTCCTCCAAAACTTATGTTCACCTCCCCCACCCCCCAAAAAAAAAAAAAAA
>JBBMKG010681461.1:0-10949 GCA_037834515.1 Lespedeza cuneata | reverse complement strand
GTCCTCTCTCTCTCTCTCTCTCTCTCTCTCTCTCTCTCTCTCCCCTTTTTCTTCTTCATTCTTTTGGGTTTGATGGTTGAGTCTTGTAATTTTGAAATTTCCTTTCTCCTGGTCTTGAATTATTTGTATCTTCTGACCAATTTGTTAATCACTTTTCATGAATAACACTTGATATTTTTAGACTATTTCTTTATTTGTTCCTTCTCTTCTCATCCCTGATAAATATGCCAGAATTAATACTAACAAATTGTGCCACACAGGGAGAACAAAAACTTAACCGGGACTGCACGCTATGCAAGTTGTAATACACACCTTGGGATTGGTAAGTCAAAAGTTATTTAAGCCCTTCACTCCAAATAAAATGCAATTTTTTTTTTAATGTCCAACTCTGATTATTTGTAGAGCAAAGTCGTCGGGATGATTTGGAGTCACTTGGGTATGTGCTTCTGTACTTCCTCAGAGGAAGGTATGACATTCTTCTCTAGATGCTTTGCTTCCATGGGCATTTTTTGTATTTATCTATTGAGAACAGTATAAAATGTGCTAACTTTTATGACTGAACATTTGTGTTTAGCCTTCCTTGGCAAAACCTAAAGGCTGCAACAAAGAAGCAAAAGTATGATAAAATATGTGAGAAGAAAGTATCAACTCCTATTGAGGTAAATCATAAGTTTTTAGAGTTTGGACATTTATCTGACATGAAGTGTTTTGATCACGATTCTTATTCATTTGTTATTTTCCGCAGGTTTTATGCAAATCTCATCCTGTAGAGTTTGCTTCTTACTTTCATTACTGTCACTCGTTGACCTTTGATCAGCGACCTGATTATGGATTCTTGAAGCGCCTATTTCGGGACCTAGTTGCTCGTGAAGGTAATTTTTGATGATTTCTTGAATAATATGGAATCAAATAACTTGCAGAATTTTGTTTATATTCCTTTGGAATAAATAATGGGAATAGACATGATTGCAATACTTATATTCTACACATGCATAGTGTGGTGGACTAAACAACACTTGCCCTGTTCAGGGATCAAACCATGAAAAAGTATATTATGTAAAATGGGCCTTAGTTTTTATAATACTATGTGAAATTCATGTTCAAATGTGATGTTATCAATATTTATCTTTGTTTTTGTATCTACATTTATGTAATTTTGCCTGATTGGTATGTGCAGGTTATGAATTTGATTATGTATTTGACTGGACTATTTTAAAGTACCAGCAAGCACAGAAGAATAGAGTCCAGCCTCGCATGTCTGTAAGTATAGTTGCTTTACAATTACATGTATAGAGGTTTGAGTCTTCCCATGTTTATAATACTAATGTTTGTCATATTGCAGACGGTACCTGGAGCGAGCAACAGTGCTGCAATGCCAATGGATGTGGACAACCATCGAGGTTGGTGCATCTGAAATCGGTTACATATTATTTTATTCTACATAAACATGTCTTTTTCATTATTACTTATTAGCAGGTATTAATGCATGTTCAGGGGATGTCTCAGCAGAACGAGTTAAATCGGGCAATGTTAATGGTTCTGGTGTTAAAATTCAGTTTAAATCACCAGTTGGTAAAAATTTGGGTTCTGAAAAACCTCTTGACAAGAATGTAAGTCATCTTTCAGCAAATATTTATCAATTTTTGTTATGTCTGTCATCCAATGCTGATGTCACAATTCATTGCATGCACGCTATTATGTTTCCAAATTATGAAACAGAACAGTGTTTGACATTTAACAAGCATGATTTAATTAATTTACTCATACACTTGTAGATTTTTGGTGAAGGAAATATGCCCTCTACCTCATACTCTCTTGCTGGTACCTCAAAAAGAAACTACTTGAAGCCTGCCTTGCCCACTGACGCTGCTAACCCTGGACACGGGCAGGGAAGTAATAAAATTGGCCCTTCAAGTAGCTGGATTTCATCTCTGCAGCGCATATCTTCTGCCAAATGAATGCGCAATATGGTAATTTTCTGGATTGTAGTAATTGTGCTGCAGCAAATGTTATTGTCTCTACGCCCACTCCTATCATTGACTTTATGTAATGCTGTTTTTCCAGGTTAGATTATGATCAAGAAGATTCCCTGTATACTTTTGTGAAGATGCAAATTCGTTTTATTTGCTTGCTTCAACCTTACGTTTTGGTCAAGAATTCGCCAGTGATCTATCCATGGAGACTGCAAATTTGCTGCGAGGTTGATAAATTTCAAAGCTCATCGTCGGAGGCCATCTTGTGTTGCTTTTTTCCTAAGGTGACTGCAAACGATTGTTTGGTATAAATTACAGACTACCCAGGCTTCGCTGCTTTGCTGTAGATAGATTTCAAATGTGACAGCAATCTTGTGTATCCATGTTTTATGTAAAATTAATGTGTGAATGTAGCCCTGTTTCCCTGTTTTGTTACTCGATGATAATTATCATTGGGCCATATGATATATGGTGACAGAGTTTCATTTAAATTGATTGATAATATTATGAATTGCAGGTGTATTTTCAGTTGATTCTGCTAAGATATAATTGAGTTTTTGGCTTTTGTTGGTCATCTTTATTTTTACCTGGTGATGCTACCTTCCTTGCCTAAATAATATATAGTGCACTTACAGTCTTATTACCTGTACATCATGTTTTGAAGCTCCCATTAATGAAATTTCTTTGAATGGGGGAAAACCTAAACTGAAAGAGTTTTCTCATAAATATTTTATCAATTATTTTGGTGTTCTGACTTCTTCCATTACTGTCGGATCATTTGCCTCTAATGATGGTAAGTTGCTATTCCTTAATGTGATCATGCTTTCAGAGAATATAACTATATCAAATCAGAGGCAGAATATTAGCAGAATGATTCCTGAAATAATGGTTTCGTAACAGACATCAAAGGTAGTTTTTGGTGGCATTTAATTGATACTTCATATGATTGTGGTTTTATGTTAGTTAGCCTATGAATTCAAAAAGAAAAGGAAAACTTCAGTCTTGTGTCGGTCCAAATTTTGAATTTTATATAATTACCCATAGTTGGAACAGAGATTTGCTGCTTTAGATTTACCTTTTTGATTTTATCAACTTAGTTTGAGTTTTGAAAATTTCAAATTCAAGTGTAATGCTCAAGAAGCACTTCTTTAATTGTAGGTAGCTCAGATTTGACGGTCAGCCAGATTAACTTGTATTGTCATTCTTGGGATGAATGATAATCTGGTTTTATTTCAGTGTAGTTCAAGGTTTGGCCAAATTACTGTATATTTGATGTTCCTCTGATGAAACTAATTCCATGAGCAGCTCAGTTATCAGTTCACACTATCTCTTTTGCAGGATTTCTTTTTTCAACCTATATTGTCTGAAGGATTAAATATGACTGACAGTTGGTATTTATATCGATGCCATTATCAACTGGATGAACATACCTCTCCTTAAAGGTTGGATTTCCATAGCACTTTGGGAGTACTTACGCTTTTTGACAAACTTGAAATGAGAATTGATTTTGATATGGATGTTGGTTAGCAAAAAAGATCTTTGGAGATCTATGATTTTTTATCTCCTAACCATCATTTCTGTAAAGTTGACGATTCATTCTTCAGTTGATGGACATGATCTGGGGTCATTGATTTTGTTGCTGGTTATAAGTAGGTATCCCAAAGGTAAAAATATACTAGAAAACAATGCAACATCTGAAGGAAACTCACTTTCATATATTAAAAAACATTGTCAAGATGAATACTCTGAGTATCTATTGGTTTGCAAGATTACTCATGACTTTCGTGGCCCATGCCATTTCCATGTGTACAAGTTCAGTTCAGTGAGATCGTCATCACTTGTTTTTACTAACTTGTATATCCTTGTTTTACATTATTGTCTAGCTACTGACCACATCGAATGAAATACATATAATGGTGAACGTAAGCACTAAGCACAAACAGATTCGTAATTATTTATTACATGTTTGTGGAGCATGGATTCGGTAACTTCTGATTCTAGTGATTTTTGTTACTTTTATGCTGTTAATTAATAATTAAATTAAAATATAAATTTTGAAATTAATTAAGTGAGAAAAAGTAATTAAAGTTATCAAAGTCAACAGTGACGGAACTCATTTCCATGTTTGTGAGATCATTAAAACTCTTCCAAAAAATACATTGAGAATGGAAGAAATTAAAGAATTCTTTCTCTATACATTGAGGGGCTTTTATTGGTTCTCCATTTTTTTTTCTCGGTTTCTGTGTGTTATTACTTTTTATATTTATTTTTTTAGGTAAGAATATAAAATTTATTTTTTAGATATTATTTGTAAGCTAGCCATGATGGTATAGGTGATTACATGTATAACGTAACTTCCCTAGTGATGATTTTGTTTAGCTATTTTTCAATTATATTTTCTTAAAACAAGAGTTACATAGCCTGAAAAACCTAGAGAAGATTCAATCAAACCGGGACAGGTCACTTCAGTGCATAAGACTAAAGGGCAAAGTTACTTACATATTTAAAGGTCAATTAAAAATGTCTCTACTCGTTTTAGTGAAAAAAGAAATTTAGATATCTAATAATTTTTATTTTTATTCTAATTTAATGATATCGAATGAAGTCATTTTTTATTTATTTTTTATAATTACAGTTTAAAATCCAAACCTTAAACCTTGAATATGCTAGCATTGATAAATTTTAGGATCTCGTATCTTGACAGGTTCGAGTCTCCATTTATCATTTTGGAGTAAGATAAATGTAATATATTTGTAAAGGCTCTTTTAAGTATGAAAAGTTTGGGTGCCTTAAATTGAGATACTATCTCCTCGCTCTAAATTTCAATTATCTAAAAAGAGGGGAAAGAAGGAAAAAAAAAGTCATTTGACATGATGGCCAACACCACCACTACCTAAGGCCAAGAACTTCATTTGCAATTAAAACTTTATGAGAAGTTATTTTGCTTTTAAATTATTGAACACCATCTCCCATGATGAATTTTGTGTTAACTAGCTGAGAAAAACGACACAGCTGAAATAATAAATTGAAAGTTTCTCAAGCTCAATATTTTATAGGTGTTAGCTTCAAAGATATCAGAAATACTAAAGAAAAGTACACAAGTCACATTTCAACAGGTAAAGAAATGGCTGAGCTCATCATAGGAGAAGGACTAAAACTCTTGGCCTCGTTTAAGCACTTAGCTAATAATGATTTATCCTCTTCAAAACCTTGAGAACTCTCACTACTTCATTCAGCACAACAACTGGATCAGTAGTGTCAACTCCAACCATTGCAGCCAATAGTTCAATTTTCTTCTTTGTTTTTCCTTCAAGCAGCAACTCATCCAAACTCATTTCTTCATCTGATGCATCACAACATGGCTCATTGGATGAATCTGTGTCTGACTTGGCACAAGAATGGTCTCCAAGAACATCACAATAGCCAGATGAACCTTCACTTGGTGTAAAGGAATCGGAATTGGAATTGCTTATGTCAGCCTCTGCCCTTGAATTGTTTAGATCATTGAGTTCCATGGCAGAAAACATGGGGCAGAATTTGGTGTGATTATTTGGAGTGAAGAGGCTGAATGAAGGGTAGGAAAAATATGGTAAAGTATATTGTTCTTGTCCACCAAAGGGTACCTTAGAGTTTCCTCTGCCATGATCCATTGTTGGTACTGAGGAGGAACATTTAGAAATAATAAAGGGTGTTTGGTATATATAAGGAAATCAGTGCCTGCTTCTTGAAGTGCCATAATGACAACCGTTATCAAGTTAGGCCAAATGAAGAAACGTAGAGAGTAAAAGTAATAAGGTAATTATGGAGCAAGAAAAGAAAACAAGGCAATTATGGCCATAATTCAATTGGACCATGATTTTAGAAATTTGGGATGAGGCATAATACTTTTAATATTTTTTGGTTAACTATATATGGTCCCATCTTTTGCACACTGCTGTTTTCCTATATTTGACTTCTGTAGCTTTGCAAAATAGTATATATTATATAGTTTATACTTTATAGTTTATATTCCCTTTTGTCCCTTCATATGTGATGAATATCTAGCAGCTTAGATTCCATAAGCTCCAGTCCTTTCTCTTCTAACACACATGCTCCTTCAGGCAAGAACGCAAATGCACTCAGCCACGCACTTACATACAGACACAATTGAGTACATACATGATTGATGAAACTAGATTCTGCAACCATTGTATACGTTCAACGATGATCCTGTGTGTTACGATTGATTTTTATTTTTTTTTTAAGTAGTAACAATATATATACACATTTATTTTCAATGTGTGCCGCCCTATTTTGGATATTAAATAAGAATTTAGCTCATCTTAACAAGTTAAATTTTTATTTCATGTTATATTAGTATGTTTGTTAAGGACCATGACCAACAAGTGATCGGTCTCAATGATACCAGTTTAGATCTTGTTAAAAAGAGACAGTCTACTTATGAGTACTAACAGATCTTTCGAATAAGATTAATCTTAGTCATCAACAATTGATGGGAATACTCATTTATAATGTATCCTTCATAACACATACTTTGCCAAAAAAAAGAATGTTGGTTAAGATTTTAAAATAAACAGCAATTCCAACCATGATGTTCAGACGTTTGGACTCGGTACAACATTGTGACAACAATAGCGACTACATAGACTACATTTTTATACAATTTTCATAATATCAAAGATCACGATAAAACAGCAATCACTGCCACAATTTAAAACTTTGATGCTAGTTGTAAAGAAAAACATTGTTCACTTCTAGAAGGTCTATAAAATCCATTTACATAAATCCATTGACATAAGGCTTTCTAGGCAAAATCAAATAGCAATGGACATTATAAAACCGGGACCATGACCAAAAGGAATAATGAGTGCCTAAAGCATAGGCATGAATGGGAATCAAATCTGTCCTTTTCTGTCCACCCTTAAATGAATCCTTGCTCCGCAAATGATGTCTCTAACTAACTAAGAAGGTAAAACTTAACTTCGGATTAGATCGAATATGATTGCTTCATGCCATTATTCACATGAACCACTAAATCTCCTAATGAAACATAATCCTACCAGAAATCAAGTCAACTCCTCCCTGGCTAGTAGTCACTGTACGAATTCAAGTTTTGGTGTGTTTCATACATAATTACAACGCACACACTTCACAAACATAGCTCAAGTAATAATAATTTATGCTTCTTATTAACCAAGTGATTCGGTAATTGAATTATAACCAACCTAAATATGGAATAAAAAGGATATAGTCACATTACTTGTAGCTTCTTCACTGCGGTTAATTTTGCACCTTTTGCACCATATTACATGGGAATCGAATTGACATGACTAGAAATGCTACACTTTTTAAAATACTCTCTTATTGTTAGATAGATTTTTTATAGAACTTACAAATTTGTGCAGGTTCTACTTTTTATTTAGTGAGATCCATTATTTTTTGGTTTTGTAAATTTTAATAAATTTTCTTTTTTAAGTACAATGATGATGACAAAGTTCAAACCTATAATTTTATGCATACTACCCTAATCTCCCACCTCTAGACCAACCACGCCATTGAAAGAAAAACTTCTTGTTCAAAATCAGAACGTGTCATTGAAATTGTATAAACCTAATCTTAGAATTGTAAGTTTAAGCATAACTTAATCTTACAAAACCAGCTTATATCGTGAATGTTATCCCTCACTTATAATCACATTTTAAGCTCTATCTCTAGTCGATTTGGGACTTCTAACAGCTAAAGATATTTACTGCAAGGGTCATTTGTATAGTTAGTATTCAATCATCTCCCAAAAAAAAAAAAAAGGTTGGACTTGGGTATACATCCACTGCCTCAAAAAACTTCAACAAAGAATACCATTTCCTCTACCACAGTTTTGATATTAAATCTCCCAAAATTGCCATGATGAGTCTCATAAAAGCTACTCCATCTCCTTACGAAAGTCAAGTTTATCTACAAAAACCTATGGATTAGAGGTAGGAAAAACAAGTTAGTCACAACACAAATGCTTCACTATAAGAAATAGTGAATAAACAACATAATGGAAATAATGCTGAAAATTTTCATAGAACCATACAGTTTTCCAACCATCAGGATCCACACATGATGTGATCTTTGTCCTGATACCAGGTGCCGGTCCAGGTTCTCGAGTAATCTTCCCTCCAGCAAGTTTAATTGCTTCTGCAGTTTTGTACACGTCATCTGTGCCTATTGTAATCTGCAAAAAGAGAATAATTAGAAGAAATTATCTTAAATGAAGGGTAAGAAATTGTTAACAAAGAAACAAAAGGCAGCAAGCATTTCAATAGAAGTTTCATGAAAACTTATCCATTTCTTTACTACAGAAAACAAAAGCAAAGTTGGAATAACGAATACTGCATAGCAGATTCAAATGATGTTAAGAAAAATAAAAAAAGGAGAGGAACTTCTGTCTACCTGAGCATAAGCATCACCATTATCATAGTTTGTGACTCCATAGTTGTAAGTCAACTCCAGGACAGTACTTTTTTCCTCTGGACCATAACCCAGTATTGCTGTTGTGTTCTACCAAAAGGGGAAGAAGAAATACCATAAATGATCATAGGTGAAACAACGACAATCACATGCCAGTGATCAAATAAGTCAAGGGAAAAATTTTGGGCCAACAAATTAAGCAAAATTGAACCAGAGAACGGTAAAGACGGCTTAAACCTCAAAAGACAAACAGATGATACATATATTTCAAAAGGAACATAAATCTTAAAGCATAACTCAATAGTGTACATAGACAGTTGCAGTGATATCTAAAACCAATTACAGACAAATGGATTGCATTGGAGGCAGCAACAACAATATCCTCATTGTAAAATCAGAATCTTGTTTATTTTGTTTTTTAAAAACTATTATGGAATCATAACTCCAAAAAGAAGAAAAATGAGGTATACAATTTTTTATGTTCAGGCACAAGCTGTTCAACAACACTGACCAACCCAGCTGAAAATCTAACAATCTTATTTATATCATGTTGATAGCTGCACACTGACCAACCAGCTGAAAATCTAACAATCTTACTTATATTATGTTGATAGCTGCACACTCAAATATAGGATTTCATCGAGAAAATACAAAATAGTCATTTGATAGAACACATACACAGCAGAGCAGTCGTCCATTCTAAACAAGTTTTGATTCTGCATAGTACTGCACTGAACATATTTTTGCACACAACCAAATAATGGGCAAAACGTTTAGACCATATTTTATTAGAATTATGTCTGAAACCATATTCATTTAATAACAGGAACACATCAAAATGCAATGGCACATACAGTCACAGAACAATGTTACTATTAACTTTTTGTAATATAACCCCAGTGAAGATGTCATTGCATCCTAGAGGATTGATTAGAAATGGATCGTGTACCTCTTGCCCTCAAGCTTAATTTTTCCACACAGATAAAATGGTACAAGAAAATGAAGACAAAAGAGCCCCCACAACTAGATATAAACCCTTATTAATTGTCGAGTTTTAAGTACCAGGCATACATTACATTAAAAGATCTCAGTGCCAAATATGTGTAATAAAATGGATATCAAGGCACCTTGGATTCTGGATCATCTTGTGTCCGAAGTAGCTCCATGCCAAAAGCCTAAACAGTAAGCAATCATATAAACAAATTAATGTTGTATATAGAAAATAAGAAGACTGTAAATCAACATAAAATTGCATTGACCCTCACCTTCTGATAAAATTTAATGGAACGATCAAGATCTCCCACTCGAAGCATTACTTTGCACAAAGGTTCAGGAGAGGGAGACCTTTCCAAAAGTTCAAATTGATAACCATCAGGATCTTCAACAAATGCATTTATTGAGTTGCCTCCCTTGATAAGCATAGGATCTCTAGTAACTTTGCCACCCTTCGCTCTAACAAGTTCCACTATTCTTGAAATCTAGTGAATGATTATAAATACAAGGGAATTCCACATTATACATCAGTCAAAAAAAACAAGGAAATTCCAAGTAATAATCACAATTACATCTCCATATCCACAACAATGAGAATAAAAAGATACATTTGGAATAGTTCATACACAAAAAATTTATTTCATCAGTGAAGAATGTTTACAAATCATAGCACTAAGTTCGGCAAACTTACATCATCAACAGCAAGACTAAAATGGCCAAATCCATCTCCAATGTCATACTTGTCAAGTCCATAATCTGAAACATTGTTAAAAGGAAAATCATCAATAAAAGAAGAGTTTCCACTGCTCAAGAGTACAAGACCGGTCTCATAAAATGCAAAGTTCTGTAATAATCAGGAACGTGTCAATAAGTTAGTCACACTCTTACTGTATGTCAGTTCAACAACAAAATGTGCATCCTCAGGACCATATCCAAGAAAGGCATTAGTATATCTCTGCTCTTGCATGTCACGCTTTCTGAGCAACTTCATTCCCAAGCACTCTCTATAAAATCTGAAATCACGAGTTTGCTTTCCCATGAGAATTATTACATTAGAGAATTATGGATTAGTAATTTGTTCCCAGGGTTTTAAAAGTTGGTCTGTGACCGTGATTTCGGCCATAATGTCAAGGTTTTTGAGGTGTCTGTGACCATAATTTAAAACAATGTTTGTGATTAATTTAACATTGGACATACTTTATGGTCTTTTCCAAGTCCCCAACACGATACACAACATGAAGCATTCTTTTCTTGTCTTGGTTGACCCAATCCAGTACATTTTCTTGTGTAGCAGTTGTGGACATGTTCCCAGATGCCATCACTCTCATCCACTTATCATTATGTCTCAAAAACCTAGATGCTTTCAGCCCAAAGTTATGAAACTGTCTAACACCTGCATAAAACAACCCAACAACAATCTCAATTCATAAAAATCACACACACTCACCCCCCAACATGCAAATGTACCATCAACGTTAAAACACATGTGTCAAAACTCAAAAACATGGCAAATGCAACATAAAAAAAAAA
>JBBMKG010681460.1:0-10918 GCA_037834515.1 Lespedeza cuneata | reverse complement strand
TAATAATAATTTATTGTAGTGATGATATAATAGTATCCTTAATGCTCACTTTCCACTAAATAAACATTCGTTTAAAAAATTCAGAATTTTTTATAAAGGTATCACATACTAACACAATAGTACATATAGGATCATTTAACCTTCTATTAAACACATGTAACTTGCTTTTAAAATTTAAAAAGGAAATAATTTAAAATTATTCATTTGGGGTACATTAAATGAATCGAACAGTAATAATATAATAATTAATAATTAATAATAACAATTAAAAACTCGTTAATATAAACATTTCATTTGTCTATTCTTCCTATCACAATGATACATGTATATAATAAAAATTTAATATTTAAATACGAAATATCTTAAACTTTTTCAATTTAGGCAGACAAAAATACTTTTAAGACAAGAATTCTAGACTTACGTGCTTTTAGAGATAATAAAGATAAAGATTTAGTAGAGTACGACCATCCATATTGAACACATATAGAAAGATGAAGATCGAATATGAAAACCTAGTACTCATTAATTTGTTGACTGGTAAGGTTTGACTGTGATTATAGTTGGAAGTTGGAAAGATGAGGTGTTTACTTTACCAACCGAAAGTTTCTCTTTAAAAGAAGAAGAAAAATGGACCAAGAATGATAGTGTAATTCACATTAACAACGTTAAGTTAAATTAGTGAAGAAACTAAATTATATATTTCAACATAACATGAAATGACACTATAATATTTTTCTACGTGTTTGGGAATATGTTAGAACTATATTCAACAAAATTTTCATACATTCTAATACACAAATAAAAAAGTTATGTGAATGATATTTTAAGTTTAACGTGATCTACATTCAATGGAATTTCAATCAAACACATCTACATTTCTTAGGAAAGAAAAATATAACTTATTCAACATATTATATATAATCTATATTAAATAACTTTATTTTAATTAGTCAAACTCTCAAAAAAATTAAAAAACTTTGTTCTAGTCAAATAAATTTATAAATTAATCAAATAAATACGATATACTAATGTAACTAAACATAACTTGATTAAATGATACAATTGTACTTGTACCTGTTGTTGTCATATTTTCTCTACAATATTCACATAATTCTTTCGTTTAACGGTAGTGTGGTCTTCTCTCTTTAGTTCAGTCATTCACTATAATTACTTTTATTCCATTTGTTTGGTCAACATATTAAGAAACAAAATTTAATTAATGATTCTTTGTCTCTTTCACCTCCAAGAATAAGTATACACATAACTGCTGACATCAAAATTCTTTTTTACTGTTAGTTTGAACATGTGATCAGTAATTGGAATAGGCAGAATGTGTTTGTCGTCACGAGCGAGAATGAATATTGGATGAGAAATTGTATTTATATATGCATGCATATTTATATAAAATAATATTTAATAAAAATAAAAAGAGAAAACAAAAAAAGAGAAGTGTAAAATAAAATAATTAATTTAATAAAAAATAGTTAATATTGTAATAAAACACCTAAAAATATTAATTTTTTTTTTTTGTCAGAATAAAATTGTTAGATAAATAAGATAACTCACCCACCCACAACCCTTCCAAGAAAGAAAAAGGGGGAAGAAAGACAGACCAAAAGACAAAAAAATTAGTTGATAACAATAAGATCTTCGAATGTATCTTATAGCCCACCTTTTTTTATAAACAAATCTTGTGCCAAAGAGGTGCTAATGTTTGACCCTGTAGGAAAGTTTGATTTCTAGATTACATACAGCTTTGATTAATCTTTGCCGAAAGCTGTATCCTTAATTTGACATAACAACACAAAGATTTACGCTGACACTGAATGTGGATTTTTAGTTTTAGATTACTCGTTGGAGTAGACATTAGTTCCCATTACTTTTCAGTTTCTTTTATCTTGTTTTTTTACTTTTAGAGCTAAGCCAAGTTCATTGAGGTATCTAATGTGATATCTCTCCATTGCTTGCTTGTTTGTTTTCCTAGTTATGTTACTAATGGCGCCAGTGAAATTTGTTATATATATGCACATATAGAAATCAATTCTTCATTTTCGACCAATTAAGGAACTTAGTTTAGGAATAAAAAATTGGCTAAAATTCAGCTTGAAGATATGCTTAAAGACAGCACTTGTGATATAGACAGAAACTAATTGTCCTTTGGTGATCATTTATGTACATCTTTTCGCTGTCAATAGATAATTAGGGCCGATCTTTAGAGATCATATTCCATTTTCAGCAATCCCTACCAGTTCGTGAAGATTCATCACCCGTGTGCATATATACTTTAAGGGATGTTAATCCCTTTGAACCAATTTAATAAACTTGAAAATTCAAACTAAATTAATTAAATTAGTTTAGAGTTTTAATGAATCGGGTCTAACCCAAACTAAATTAATCATTTTTTTAAAAGGCAAATGATATTTGTATTAATAGAGGTATAAGAGGTACCATACCCATTATACAAATAAGATACAAGCACATGAGAGGATCAAGATGGTTTAACAACCATTCTCTTCCAAGCCACATACAAAGCTCATTTGCATCACCCATCATGCGAAAAAGAGTCATTACACATTATGCAAAGGAGTTAACACATAAAAGTGGTTCCACCATTCAGTCATAAAGGGAAGCATGGAAACCAATTATTTTCCCTTTGAGCCAACTCCATGAAGTATAGACAATAGAATCTCTAACGTTTTCTAGATTAAGAACAGTTCCTTTAAAAATCCTTCTGTTCCTTGTGTTCCAAATGATCCACACCACTGTAAGCCAGATAATCTGCCACATTTTTTTCCTTTTATGTCCGTGCACCAACCCCAAATGTTGTCTCAAATGGCAGGAAGCATTCTCAGGAAATGCACAGTAAAATCTAAGCCAATCATAACAAAGTGAGCAAATCCTATAGGCTACCTGACATGTGAAAAAAGAATGCGAGCAAATTTCAAGGATAAGACAACACAACTCACTAGGTGCTGGTTTTGAAAAGAGAGATCATAAACTTCTCTGACAAAGTGCTGTGATTTTGGGTTGGAATTCCAACACCACCCATCCTAGATGTTCCTCCTTGGAGTAGCAATGTTGAGTACCTGCATAAAACTAGTTAGTAAATTTCCTTCCCACTCAAACTAATGTCTCCTCCATTCTAACATTCATCTCCATTCCTCCCCCCACCCACTCTCCCATTTGGTATACTAGTTGCTCTTGTTGGGTTGAATTTAAAAATACCTTGTTGTAACACAATTTTAACGGTCCAATGCCAAGCCAATTATTATCGCAGAATTTGATATCTCGCCCATTCCCCAACTTCCTACTCAAATTGGAATTCTTCCATCCTCGATCTTTCATCCTCTAATTTACACACCTTTCGCAAATCTTTCCACTAAATTGATCCTTTACTATTCCACCTCTTATACATCCAGTCTTCTCTATTTCCATATTTTGCCATCAACAGTCTAACCTAGAAATTATGCTTTTCGTTCAAAGCTCTCTATAGTCATTTCCCCATCAAGGCTACATTAAATTTCTCTAGATTTTTTATCCCTAAACCACCTTTCTCCTTTTGTTTGTAACAGTCATCCCATTTTATCCAAGCAATTTTCTTTTCCTCCAGCTTTGAATGGAATTAATCTTTTTAATAATTGAAGAGGAGCTCTAAACATGAAAAAATAATAGAGAGGAATAGCCGTAAGCACAAATTTAATTAAACAAACCCTCCCACCAAAAGAAAGTAACCTCTGGTGCTAAGAAGAAAGTCGTTTCTTAATTTTATCAATAACAGGTTGCCATGTGCTTAGAGATTTTGGTTTGGCTCCAACAGGTAATCCAAGGTAGAGAAACGACGTCTCCATTATATTACAATTCAATGTATCAACAAACATATGAAGCATTCTCCATTCCACATAAAAACCTGCTAGATTACTTTTATAAAAATTTACTCTAACCCCAGAGGCAATTTCAAAACAGCGGAGGATGCTCTTCAAGGACAATATATTTTGCATGGATGCATTACCACACAATAACGTGCCATCCACAAATTGTAAACATGAAATTGTAAAATCCTAGTTCCTTACCTTAATTCCGGTAAACAGCTCATTCTGTACAGCCATTCTCATCAAACATGTTAAACCTTCAGCTACCACCAAAAACAAGAAAAGAGCTAGAGAATCACTTTGTCTTAATCCTCTCTTCATACATTATTCATTTATTGGGCTGTCATTCACCAGCACTGAAATTAATGCTGATTCAAGGCACATCTTAATCCACATAACCCATTTTTTCAATAAGTCCCATGATACTCATAAGGGAATATAAGAAATTCAATCTTGCAGTGCTTTCTATTCAAATTAAACTAATCATACTTAATGGTAAATGATTCAAACATTAAATTTATAGTTTGCTAATCTAAATCAAACTGAATCAAACTAAATATATATTATTTATTATTCTATTATTATATATAGATACAGTTTAAGGAATAATCATATAATTTTTTATTATTTAATTTGTGTAAGCCAATTAAAAAAGATAAAATATTCAAAATTTTGAAATGAAAAAAATATAATTTATGATTAAATAATAATGTAAAAAATCTATACATTATTTCCATACACGTATATATAAACAACATTTTACTCTCTACAGTAGTACAATGTCTTGTTAAAAAAAATAGCAAAGCAACACTGTTCAGTATTCACCAAGTGGAGTAACCTGTCCGCGAGAAACATGCAAAATGAGAGCGAGTACTAAACTAACAAGCCATGCAGAATAAATGCAAACATGTACCAAGTTACTTCGCCACTGCCACTGCTAAACACGGCACATACAGACAAGCAATCCTATAAATAACAAAAAAAATTCCAGCTATTAATTATTAAGTGGGGAATTTCGAAATTCGAACCTTTCTTTTTTTGCTGATTTGTTTTCCGTTCATTACTTGTGGACTTGTGGTTGTTCCTGCCTTTTGGTTCTGCTCAATATTTTCCCACTATTGATATGACCGTTTATTTATTTTTTAAAAAGAGAAAAGAAAAAAGAACAACTTTTTTTTTTGGCTTCTTTTTGGTCCTAGAGAATTTTATTACCGGCTGCATTAAATAAATTCTCTCTTCACCTTCCAATGTTCACACCTTCGTTTTGCACCTTATCTCTATAAATTCCCATAGCTTCAATCCTTGCCACTATTCAATATTACACACAAACTCTCTCTCTCTCTCTCTTTCTTTCTTCCTCTATATCTCTATTATTTTGCTATTCTGCTTTCTTTAACATAAAGCAAATTAAATATGAGCAAGGTCAGAGCCATGTTCTTCACGGTTCTGTTTCTCTGCTGCATGATAACTCTCTCAGCACGCCCTGAACCAGCTTTTCACCAAGAATCTTTGGTGTTAACACAGCAATATCAGGTTGGTTGATTCTGTTTTATATTGCTAGCTGTTGTTATTAATTAGCTTTTACACTTTTTTCAGTTTATATGTTTAGTAAGAGAGTCTGATTCGTGTATATATTTTTCATACGTGTAGGATGTTGAGGCGGTTGATGAAAGCTGTGAAGGCATTAAAGAAGAGGAATGCTTGATGAGGAGGACACTTACCGCACACATCGATTATATTTATACGCAGAAGCATAATAACCCTTGAATGAATTTTCTCCCTAGCTTCTTGCTTTGATGGTTGTTTAGTATAGTATCGTAGGTTCTTGTAGGCCTATATGATCTTTCCTTTCTTTTATGCTTATATATAGTATATTTTATGTTCATACCATTATATGCTATGAAGTTTAAACTGTCATGGAGATATTTGTCTACTTGATAGTTATGTGCGATCAGTTATCCTCATGATAGAATCACTCTTCTATTCCTTTGTGTAATTGGACGTCCATAAACAATTTATATGTAACAAAAGAATGGAATTGGATATTATTATGTTTTAGATTTGCACAACCACAACTCCGACAATCAAAGCAATCTCAAGGATTTCTTTGAAGAGTTAAATGTTTTAATATAATTACAAAAAAAAATAAAAATTAAGCGGTGTTGCAACTATTTCTGGGGTTTTCAATATTAGTAAAATGAGCTCAACTCACTAAAACCAAGCTGCATAGAGCTGTTCTTTTGATGAATAGATTTCTTGTACAGTATATCTTTGTAAAAAAAAAAAAAAACAAAGAATTCACAGAAAAAAAGGAAAGAAAGATGTACTACGTGATATTGACTTGCAGAGGTAACCATAACTTAGAATTTAATGCAATATTACTCTTCTCTGCTTCCAGTATTCAATGTAGTCATCAATAACTTGTATGCCTCTTCAGCCGGGAAGTGATCATATTAGTTGACAGTTGAGCTTGAAGATATAACTGCAGATGTTATTTAAAACTTCCTATTTGACTTGCAAAGATAGAGAGGCCTCGAAGAAATAAGCTACTCAATAATTATGATAGAGAGTACTACACGCCTTTTGTATACTGTTACAAGCATTAACTTGCCATAATTCCTCAATAATTATTCTGCTGATGTTGTATTCTACAAGTAGTTTAAAGAAATCTAGGCATACGATAGGAGAGAATCCATTCCGTGACCTACAAAGTAACCAGTAGAGTACATGATCATTTTTTAATTGAGTTTGACTATTTTTATCCTAACATAATGATAACACGGTATGAAATACTTTTAAATTCCATTATGATAATATTTGTCAAGAAGTTTATAGTTCAGTTTTGGTTAATTGAGTTATTATAAATATTTTGATATCTATTTTTAATTCTTCAATATATAAAAAATTCTACTATATTTGGTTTCAAATTTCAGCATATCGATCTAAATGAATTGAACTTACTATGTATTTTAAAAGATAAAATACATTTATTTTCATTTCTTAGAAAAATGTTTGAAATTTCAACAAGTTCATAATTCATTATACTTATGTGTTTTGCCATAATCTAATTAATTAATTTTTTTTAATTAGAATTAGTAACATTTTATCATTTATGTGTTCTGTCACTTTAAAATTAAGGGAGGTTTATTTTAATATGTATTAGGAAATAGTTATTCTCCTATTTTTCTTTTCAAGTTTTTTTTTTTAATATTATTAGTCTTGAATATTGATAATTGATTTCTGCATAAAACCATCATAAATCATTAGTATGATGAGTATAAAACAGATGAATTTGTAAAATCTTTGTTACTTTATAAATTATTGAGTAAATTATACTTCCTTCTCTCGAGATATGTGAATATCACACCGCTCATCCCTTCTTATGCTAAAATATACATTTTTCTCTTTTGATAAATTTAAATATATGTCATTTTTATTGTTATTTAATAGTAGGGGATAAATGACATATTTTTAAATCTGTTAATAGAAAGAAATGTATATTTTAACATGACATTCAAATATTCATGTCTACCGGAAGAAGGGAGTATAATTTTTTTAATACCTAAAATTGAATACAAATGTGAGAGGATTTTCGATATATAATTTGTTTATATATAAAAGAAAAGAAAGACATATTAAGATTCGTTACTTTTATACGTACACAGATAGGGAGAATACTATCACAATTAATTTAATGAGCTCTTTGCATATAACAGGACTTCTATAACAGTACCAGTATTCAACCAAACATTTTCAAATCTTAAACGCATTCAGCCCATGTGACAAACGGTGGAATACCACGTCGTAGTATTGAGCGTGTTCTACTACTGCAACAAAATTTCCCTCAAGGTGTATAGTCGTAGGCTGGGAGCTGTGTTTTTAGTTAATTAGTGATCACGGGTGAACTTTCCATCATAAACGGAGGATGGAGCCTTTATGGTGGCGTTTATTTTTATGTTTGGTCCAAGGACAGTTTGTTTCATAAAGTAAGAGTTGAGCTTCCCTGATGTAGACCAAGAGTGATGAGAAATAATTATTCATCACGCGTTCTTGCCAAACCAATATTTGCACCAGCAGTCTAGCAGTCTTCGTATCACTAGGATCACCTTAAAAGTGAAAGATTATAATATAATATGCACAAGGTCTTGAGTTCAAACTGGCCATTATATACCAACAAAAAAGAGATGGTAGTCTCCATTCTTCCAGAAAATTATCAAATAAACCATGTTCATTCAATTCAGTTAACTACCGAGTTAATTTGGCACTCAAGTTATAAAATGAAACAACTAACTTGATTGCCCGGCCATACCTAATAATTATACAACTAACTACTATGTCATTACAATTCTCATCACAACTATAGTGTTCCAAGACTCATAATGAAAAGTGTAGTTTCAGCAGATTCAAACGCTTACTAATATGAAGCTAGCAAACTATATATCAAACATGCACATAGGTCAATTTAGGTGAACTTTTCTAAAAAATCTTTTAAGAGAAGAAAAATAAAAAATAAGCTTCTCTATAAACTTACATTAACTCTCTATTAATTAATTTGTAAATATTATCTCATCTTTTAAAAAAGTTATGTAAGAGGCTTCTACAAATTAACCAATGATTAGTTAATGAAGAACTTATAGAGAAGCTTATATTATTTTTTTATTTATATTTTCTTCTCCGAGAAGATCTTTTAGAAAAATTATCCAAATTGACCTTGAGTGCAATTTCCTCTGCTATTGCTAACTAGATATCAAGCATTCCACTTCCACCGATGATGAAATAAATAATACGAAAAGAAGAATCTGCAGAGAACTTACGAGTACAAGTTGGGTATCATGTTAGCTGCAATGCACTTTTAGCACAAACACAGAATAGGCCCGGTTGGTAATATGCCAAAATTTCCAAACACAGATTAACAAGTGTAGAAGTAATCACAATCGAAGATAATGAAATGCCAGCAGCAGTTTTAAAACATTATCCATGAGGGGAATTCTAGCCACAGAGTTAACAAGGAATTAGAAAATCTCAGTCAGCAATGCTCTCTCTTGTTCAGTTTTGTCATGAAATAGAGTTGTTATATCCAAATTTGGGGGGCAGGATTCAAATGACCTGCGCATGTACCCCTAGCCAATAGAAAATTCTATATCAAATCAACAACATATACAGAACGATGTATTTACAACAAGATTCCAATTCAAGAATTGGTTTAATCATGAATAACAGCCAACACAAATAGTACTGTTGGTTGATGAATGCTGGGTTTTTATGAGGGAGTTCTGGAAGTGGTTGTTTGTCCCAAGAGTTAACAACGTAAGCGAAGACATGACTTCTATGGTTACTATACATTCTCTAATATTTCAGGTTTTCAAAATCATTTACAAAATTAATTGATGTATGATATATAAATATTATGATACAACTACATAGCCAAAGAAGCAGCAGCTTTAGAAAACTTGTATAGTTAATATTACCAGTGACATCTATTCGGTGAATGAAAGTCGTCACAACTATTTAAGCAGGCACCAAAACCCAGGCTCCACCCATTATGTGCAGGCACAAGGAGAGACATATTGTGACAATAACAGAGGATTTTGCTGCAACATATCTCACAATCTCAAGTACTGTTTCATGAACAATATCAGCACATCTTCTCAAAGAAGCACAAAATATCTGCAGAACAAACTCCATGAACGACCTGACAGTCTCAAAAGTCACCCTGCCGGTCACATCAAGAACAAGTCTCCTATTGCTTGGAACTGCCAACGTGGAAGAAACCTTGCTCAGCCAGCCACTCTTACTTTCTTCATCACAAACATCTTCCTTTGATTCAATTGATGACGTTCCTACGCAAAAGTCCTCCTCATTTCTCAGAGTTTCTCCAATAGACAAATATGAACCCGAACCCGAACCTGAACCAACATCATCAGCATTTGAACTTGTTAACACTTGGTGAGAGGTCTTTACAAGAGTTTCCACAGCACCATTACAAACTGATACCAACATGTCTCTCACATTACTCTCATGCTTTGGGTTAGTTAAGCCAGCAAAGAAATCATCATAGGTGTTGATATGCATGGTCTTATCAAGATAAACCGCAACCGCAGTGCTCACAAACAATTGAACACAATTCCCAATTAGTTCCCCACACTTATCACCACAAACTACATCCACCCATACAGGACCCGAGTTGGAGCTAACATGTGCAACACCACTAGTCCCATTGCCCGAGTTCGATTCTTCACCTAAGTGGTTATGTTGATCTGAATAAAAGGCAAGAACAAGGTTCCTAGCAAAGCTTCCAACAACTACAGAAGCAAAACCTGACCCTGCTGGTGTTAACATTTTATCAAGCACCTTATCCACGACAGTTGAACTAGTTCCGTCAGCATCCGTCCGGTTCATAGATTGATAACCGCGTAAAACTCCAACGGTCACAGCACGGGTGACGCTAACCAATGACTCCAACAACTGTTCCGAGCGAGCTATCTTGAAAATTTGCCTCAAACTATTAGGGATTTGATCCGAATCGGATTGCAAAAAATCCTTCACATCTCTGGTGACGATTCCAACGGTATCCGCAGATTCAGATACGGCTTCCGCAACGGAAACCAATGCACTCAGAAGCTTCGAAAGCCTCTTTCTCTTGCGAGCTATCGAAGGCGCATGGTACACCTTATAAGCACTGAACCCACCCAACCCAACCGCGCATAAAATCAAGGCCCACTTCTTTCTTTTACGGACATAATCAAAACCCTGATCAACTAATTGCAGTTCCATTAACCCAAATTAACGGTAATTAAGTAGCGAATTTGTTACAATTACAATCCTAGCTGAGCCCAACAAGTTAGGGACATAAAGGATGTGTAATTGATAGAGAAAATAGAGACGAACCTGGGAGAAGAATTATGAGGTCAAAAATTGAGGATTGGCACTCGACTTGAAACTTTGCTATTCTTTTTGTTTTGGTGGAAGTAATAGCCTCACCCGTCATCTTCAATTCAGCCGCCACGCCATCTTCCGAACAACCACCACCACTAATTTTTTTTTTTTTT
>JBBMKG010681459.1:0-10897 GCA_037834515.1 Lespedeza cuneata | reverse complement strand
ATATATATATATATATTCTTGTAAATTATAATCTGGGAGAATTATTGAATTATTTTTTATCTATTTTCTCACAAAATTGTTTTCAGTAAGAAGGTTGAGAATTTAACTTTCTTTTTTTAGAGAACAAGTTTTTAGAATATAAAAAAGATTAAAATATTCATTTTTCTCGATTACTAAATTTGTTGTTATTATATTTATTATCATGTAAAATTATTAATTTTATTATTCAATTATTAAATACTCACGATTTTTTTAATAATTTGAAATTATCAATTTTTATTATTCAATCATTAAAGATTTATGATATCTATTATCATATAAAATTATTAAATTTTCTTATTCAATTATAAAATATTTATGCATGCAATATTATTGTCTCTCTCCTTATACTATTCACACACCATAAATATTTTAAAGTTATTTTAATAAAAGATATTATTATAAAAAACATATAAATATCCATGAGAGTTCTATTGTAACTAAATATGAAAATTTTTAATTCGCAAAAAACTTGTGTACATATTTTTATGAATTTTTTAAACTAACTAAACAAATTTATTCATTTCTGATAATCATGATTTTTTGATATTTGTAATTCCCAAAAATTAAAAAAAAATTCGCATATCAAATGCCTACTTAAGTAAAATATTATGATAATAAATAGATAAATTCTAGTGTATGAATGTGAGATTGATTTTTATTTATTTTATTAATAAATATTAATAATTAATTATTAATTTTTTTGTTGGCAGGATGGATCATACAATGTTAACGCATAGAATTTTATTTTTTTTAAAAAATCTTCTGGTATGTGTTACGGTTCCTTTGTTTTATATTATTTTATATCAAATAAAAATATATTGAAGTTGTGACTTGTGAAGATGAATTTAGACGCGAGTTTGTGAAACAGGACAATTTGGTGAATAAAATAAAATATCATAATTTTCGGAAAAAGATTGTTTCGTGGCCCCACCAGACCTATCTTCATTATTAAGTTTTCAAAACGCGATTTTAGAAGTATGACCATATCATAATTCATAATATATACAATAATTTATTTTAATCCCTGTGAAAACATTAGTGGTTTTAGTTAAAAATAAATAAAAAGATAAAATATGCTTTTAGTGGTTCTAAAAGGTCATAAATTCAGTTTAGTCAGATTCTCTGTTTAGACAAGAGAGGAAAGAAAATAAAAATAAGATTAATATAGATTTCTTATGGATCTTATTTATTTTATTTTAATTTAATTTAATTTAAATATTTATTCTTTCTTTCATTTTATTCTCTTCTTTCTTCAAAAAATATATTTTTAATTTTTATAATGATTTAAATAATACTATTTAAATTTATATATAAGTAAAAATAATTATTATGTACTTTTTTTAAAAAGTTAATTTATATCATTTAATTTTATTAATTTTAATTATAAATAAATTATTTTCTTAAATAAAAATAATCATTGAAAATAAAACTTTAATTAAATAAAGATCATTCTCAAAATATTATTATCAAATATGATAAAAGTAATTAACATTTATTTATATTTAAATCTAAAAATATTTTTTTATTATTTATATTTAAATCTGAAATGAGTAAAATATATCTAAAGTACTCAAATACTAATTATCACACATTCCCAAATTAGAAGAGAGGAGTTTGAGAGTGTTTGCCGTAATATTTCTCCTAATATTTCTCATTAGAAGAATTGAACTTTAGAAACTTCTTAAGGAAAAAAAAATAAAAAATAAAAAATAAAAAATAGCCAAGATAGAATGAGATAAGAAAATAAAAAAGGGGGCATTTTATATTGAAGGGTGATGGCGTGATATCGTAAGCAGCAAGTCTGATTGTGAATTTATCTGAAAAAAGAGGAACCGAGTTTTTGAAGTCAACAACTCAATTTTGAACTCGGTTGAACTCACTCGTTGTTGATTTGAATGGCGAAACTTGAAGCCAAGCTTGGGATGATCGTTGATTCGGTGGGTCAATTTTTCTCCGGCAAAGACCATCTTCCCTATTGTGACTCCGACATCGTCGCTGTATGTATCATTTTTCCTTTTAGGGTTTCCAATCTCTCTCAATTTGTTATCAATTATGTTAAGTGTTGTGTGGATAGGGTTGTGAAAGAGATGTGATGGAGGCAGAAAAAGAATCATCTAATAAAGAGAACATGCAAGACTGTCTCTTACGTTTATCATGGGCTCTTGTTCACTCTAAGCATCCACAAGATGTGCAACGTGGGATTGCCATGCTTGAAGGTATCTCCTTTTACTCTTTCATCATGCAATGCAATTATTATGTATCTATGTATGTTAATTCGTAGTCAAATAACATATATGTATGTATTTACATGGCAATGGCAGGATCTTTGCCTAGTACAAAGGATCCACTTCAGCAAAGGGAGAAGCTTTATCTTTTGGCTGTTGGATACTACAGAACTGCTGACTATTCAAGGAGTAGGGATCTCGTTGATCGCTGCCTCGTGGTATCTATCTATCTATCTATATGTTGTTCCATTAACTAGGGTGGGGAAAGAATGAAACAACACATCCCCTTTTTACCCCTCTAATTTTTTAGTTCCTTTTATTTGTGATAGGATGATTATGTATAACTTTTGTATAGTATGAGTGCATACCAATTAAATCCTTTAATTGTATAGGATAATGATGATTTTACCTCTTTCTTCTTTTTTTCTTGGGGGGAAAATAAAAATATCATAACACAACCATGTGTTTTCTGCCATTGGTTTCCCCTAATTAGTGGGGAGAGGTGTGCGTTGTTTTGCTCGTGAAAGAGGTTGTGCTTGTGTTGTGTTCCTAGCAAAACACCTAACTATGTTTGCTAATATTTTCCTGGTCGAGTTTCAATGTGTAACTAGTTTCCATATCTATCGTGTGTTCAAAAATAACATGTTTTGGAAAACAATCTGACTTCTGTATATGCATTTTTTATCGTCTCTACTCTCTACATCTTTTACTGTAACAATTTGTTGACAGATAGAAATATAATAGGATTTTTAGTAGACTTCATTGTCTGCTGGGATTTTTCTTATGTGATGTCTCCACATGATTTGAACTTGAGTTAACCTCCTTGAACACTCACTGGTTCAAAGTCTATGAAACAAGGTGGCTCGTCACAAGAATCATGTGCATTTTTTACTTGTCTTTTCCTTTTCATAGGCATAGTTTTGGGTTTTTTTATGATACCCCTCTCCAAACCCAACAACAAATTCCAAGCAAGGGAAAAGCACACCATCAAATTTTTTATTTTTTTATATTTCAATTCTTTGCATGCATGCCAATGCAGCATCCATATAGTTTAATGTGATATTATGACCAATGTTTTGTTCCTTAGATTGCACCGGACTGGAGGCAGGCAGTGACACTCAAGAAGACAATCGAGGATAAGATCACAAAAGGTTAGCATCAATTCTTTATGTTCTATTAAACATTTTTTTTCTGCTTCTTTTTTCTTGCTAAGAGCAAGAGGAAAGCGGGTTGATATTAACTCTAGTAAAGTGCTGACTTTCATTTCTTCCATTGTAGATGGTGTCATTGGCCTAGGCATTGCTGCAACTGCTGTAGGACTTATAGCGGGTGGGATTGCAGCAGCTGTGTCTAGAAAAAAGTGACAGAATCCTTTCTACCGAACATACGTGATCAGATATGTAAGAGGCAAACATATATGATACTGTGAATTTGCTGCATCTTACTGCTTTGACGAAAAGGAGCGTATGAACAATAATAATGTGTACAAATCAGTTGAGATGATATCTAAGTAGTAGTTGAGAGATGTATTGCGCGTGTTCATGTTGAAAAAAATGTAGTTCTGTATTTGTCATTTTTATAATTTACTCCATTTTCCCCCACCCCCACCCTTCTATTTCTTATAATGCATTCCTGAAATCTAATTATTTTGCATTGAATCTCTCTTGAGATATGTTATTTAAGCTGGCATAATGCACCGCCTCAAAACTCCTTGAGTGATAGATAATGTATCAATAATTTCAAGTTTGGTCTAATCATTGATGAAGATTTCTCTCATTCAACAAGATAAAGAGGAATCTTCTCATCAATTGCATTGAATCAAATTTGAGAGACATGTATAACAAATTGGCATTTCGCGCTGTCTCCACCATCTGCCCACACACTAGTAATGTGGGGAGAGCATGCTTTCACCTAGAAATCTTCATAGGAAATATTGACACCACAAAATGGTGTTTTTCTTTTGGTAGGTTTAAATGAGGACTGCAGGAACGAATGATGTTCTTTTTTAGCTAAGCCAGGACACTCGGCTTATGGGTAGAGTTAGCCAAGTCAACATTTTAACTGCTCTGGTAAAATTGACCATAAATGGGTACATTGGCAGAATTTGAATTGCTAGTCAACGATAACTACGGTCTGTTTGATTTCTTTTTCACTGTTTGGTTTCAAAATAATTTCATGTTATTCAATAATCATTTTTTCATTCAAAATCTATTAAGTTTTGAAAATTGTTTTCAAATCAAGTGTTTCATGAATAAAAAAAATAAAAAACGGCTGAGATATTTTTTACATCCCCGTTTTTCTGTTTTGCAATCATAACTTAATGGTGTATATTCAAGATTAATTAGCAAGACTTATATACTCTTAAAGCCAATTTTTACCACTAGCTATAGTTTAGCATGGTGATTTATAATTGCTCATAATTTAGTCGAGAAAGAAACAAAACCATGCTGTTGAAGTAAACTACTCGTCCAAAGAAGTAGCACGCGGTTTAGGCCAAAATACCCGGACCAAAGTAGGCCACCACCTTGAATGGCACACTGTCAGGAAATCCCTTGAAGCTTCCTATCCCACAAGAATAAAAAACAATAATAATTAAATGAAGGAAACTTCCGTGCAGGGTCAAGACAAGCCACAGGAAACACTTTTGTTATCGTCGCCACCATAAATTGCAATTGCTAGAGAGTTTGAAGAATGAGGCATTGGTGGAATAAGGTGATGCAAATTGCAGTTTTTAACCTGAATTACAATCATGCAACTAAGTTACATGTGTTAGCTTGACAAAATGAGACTAAGTACATTTTACCGTTAGGAACACCACAGTATGAGAGTCTTAACTTGCGCTCTATTTAAAGTATTAGTTATCTTATTCCAAGCAATAATTTTCAAGTAATTATTGAATTTTCCTGTCTGGAGGCCATTTAGCATACAGCATCGGACATTTATGTCTAATGTAATTTTGTTAGGCCATAGCATTGTTGGTTTTCATTTCAGCACCCAAAAAAAAAAAAAAAAGAAAAAACACATTATTACTCAACTAATATTGGCATTGGACCAGTAGTCACAAAATCTCACTATATAATTTTGGAGATTGTATTTACTAAGGAATTAGCACCACATTGCTCGTGCACTAGATCTGATGTTCGATTGTGGGGAAAAAAAAATAGAAATTCATTCAACTGAAAGGATTATGCATTGAATAGAGATAAAGAACCCAAAAAATGAGGTTTGGATTCCAAAGGATGGGATCCACTTGTTCTATTACACTTGGGCATCAAGTTATTCCTTCAGAACAAATTCAAATGCTTCATTTTTCCACGCAAGGGGGGATGGTGGAGAGTCCCATGCTAATGGAGAAGATGGAGGCGAGCTCCACTGCACTGAATAGTCAAACCAAACAGCAAATTCAGACATTGGCAATTCTACTGGTTCTGGGTAGCATCGAGGGGACTGAGGAACCTAAAGCCAGAAGAAAAAAGGAAAACCGTAGATAAAGCAAACACTAAAGTGGCTAATCAAACAAATTCGTAAATTTATATCAACTTATAGTGGATTAATTGTTAAATAATGCTTCAACTAAGATTTAATTAACGTACTCAGGCTGTCAGGAAGTTATTTTTATTGTGTATGACATATCCATATAGTGCATATTCAATGGTTGTTCTCAAAGCATCCATCAGCTTATGCATGAAAATAAAACAAAACCCTATAAAAGCAAAAAAGATATCAGAAAGATAACATTACCTTTATCTCCTCTAGAATGGATATGGAATCTGCGGAGATAAAATGTGGTTAGAAATTTTATCAACATAATCTAATAATAATACCCATCAACATGATAAAGTCAGGGACATTAAATTCAATTCACCAGAAGATTGAATAAGAATACATTCAGATATATTTTAAATCAATTCTTTTCACAAGAAATCCATTTTATCAAAACTTTCTAATGCCAACCTTCATTTCATGGTATTCTAATAGAAGAGTGCTAGAAATAATTTATTTCACTTAATAACGTTACTCACAAGCCAATATATCACAATAAAAAATCTCATCATAAGTTTCAAAACCACATTTTACTTGTAACTGTGAAGTTAAAATCTAAGACAGCATACATACATACATCAAATACTTAAGTAAAAGCCAGGTAGGAAGGATATTACCATCTTGTGGAAGAACTGTCTCGGGATTGAAATTTCTCGCAGCAGCTTTTTGGGCCTCAATGCACTTCTTGTGATCATGCAAGAACATTTCCTCCTTTATATTAATATTTTCCTTGGGTAAATTCTTTTTCTTATGTGAGGCTTCGGGTTGAAGTGATGTTTTGTTTGTTATATCATTTAGAGCTTTTCGACCTGCCATCCCCGAACCACCTTTCTTTCCATCTGTCTTAGAATTCTTCGACTTCAAGTTCTCTATCCCAAGCAAAGAAAATGGACAAACAAAACCAATTTAGTAAGAGAAGAGTATAGTAAATAATAAATGCTCTACCAATAATATTACATAATGCATAATCAATTTCTAAACTGGTCAATTATCTCAAAACTTAATCATTTCTAGTCAGGTGATAATGATATTCGCCAGAAACCACTCTCATTGGAAATTGGTGTTATAAACAAAACATAAAAATCTTACTTTTGGGATGAAGATTCAAGTTCTCATCTTTGATCATCAGGTGGCCAGGAGCAACAAACTTAGCCATTATCTTAATTCACTTTTTTTCAGAGAGCAAAGACTTTAATACTGGACTCTGCAACACAAATTAAAAACTTAGATGAATAAACAAAAACTTATGAACATCATGAAGAAGAAAGTCCAACATAAGGAGTAAAGGATGACGCATGGGAGTGTAAAAGGAACGAATTCTTAAAATCTTTACACATTGAATAGGGTATGAGAATCTTTTGACTTGTGCACCAACTAGTTAGATCAGTGTCACCGACACTAAAATTGTGGAATTTTTTTCCAAAGAACCAAGGGACAAAATCTTACTAGTAGTAGTATTAGTAGACATTTGCATGAAGTAGGGTATGGCAGCCAGATTTATGGATTAACCTAGAAGCAAATTTCAAATTCCAATAGTTTCTTTGGTGAAATGAGATTATGAGAATCAAACAAGAGCTTGGAACAAGAACCATAGGCCCACCTGACTACAGCTAAAGATAAAGCCCCGTCTACAGGTTTTAGATCCAAAAGATTTCGATCTCCCATCATCAAAACAATTCTATAGGAAACTGCATTCACATCAAACACCATCAAAATCCTTTACTAGTGCATATATTTTATTTTCCGATTCCAAATCCCATGATGAGCATCTAGAAAAGTGTCGTAGCATACTTGTATGATTTCCAAGATTCAATCAAGAACACAAGCTTTAAAAAACATAAACCCCAATTCTAAAACATCAAAGAAATCAAATTCAGACATACACAAGGAAAACAGTCGTAATAGAAGTAACCCAAAATTGCAGAGAAATTAGAAGCAAAGAACACAAAAAGAACCCCAAGTGTTTGATCAAATTCTTGAAAATATACTAGTTATTTCTTGAAAAGGCAAAACAAACAGTGAACGAGACGCGGTTCCAAACTCACCGAAACAATGTTGCGATTTGGGAAAGGTAGTCAATATTTGTAATTAGGGTTTACAAATGATTAAATTATGAAGTTAAGTGAAAAAATGATACCACGAGAATGAAGCAGTAGGGTACCTGAGAGAGACAATGAAAGAAAGATCCGTTGGGTTTTGAAGGTCTGGTTGAAGCCCGCGATGGAATATACTTTACCACTTTTGTACAAAACAGCCCTCGATCAAATTTCCAAATTACCAACTTGCCCTCTTCCCTTCTCCATGAATTGATTTTTTGTGATAAGTTTGATTTCGCGTCTCAAAATAATTTATAATTGATTTTAAGTTGAAGTGATTTCATCTAGTTTTTGCATTACATAAAAAAAATTATGTTAAATTTTTACTGCAAACTTTGTTTTATAATAAAAATATTTAAATATAAATCACATCACTTATTATAGAATTTTAATAAAATTAAATTTATAAAATTAATTTAATTTAAAATTAATTTTAGCAATATTCATTTAAACATGCACGCTATAATAGTAAGATGAAATTAGGACTTAGAAACAACAATAAATTATTAGATAATCTTAAAAATTTAATATTTATAGCCTTAACTAGTAATTCTTATTTAAGAATATTAGGGACGCATACTCCAAAATTTAAGACACAAGCCTTACATCTTATTATATGTGTTTGAATTAGAATAGTCAAGTCTAGTCATTTTATCATTTTTGCCACCTTTAATAAATATTGAAAGAGAAGCAAACCATAGTGAATAAAAGTGGAAGAAAATATTGTGAAAGATAATATGACTTCTAAAAATTTCAAACTATTTAAAAATAAATAAATTGAAATAGAACAACAAGACTCATTTATCAATCATACAAATTAAATTATGATAAATATCTTTAATAAAGAATATATTTTTACAACAAATATAATTATGATAAAAAACTATTTTATATTTTTTTCAATAAATTAAAGTATTCTTTAGCAAATCATTAAAGACTAATCTGAGTCATGAAAATACTTAGAACATTTTACATTGAGTCATGTAAGAAGTACACGAGAAATGATGCTCATAATTTTGGGCCCTTCATTGATATTACTGTAGTTGATACAGTGAAGGGTAGTCAGGTAATTTCAGTCCACAACCCTTACCCTCCATCATGAAGCAGAAGGAGTGCAGAATCAGATAGTTCAGTGAGAGACATTAAAATGTTGAGAAGCTTCTCTTCAACAGTGCTGCGAATGCGATCTTCTAGAAAGTTCTTAACCTCATTCTCCAAACCCTATTCGAGGGAAGTTGAAGCCGCACGTGCGAGCCTTCCGAAGCTTCTGGTGGTTCAACCGCGCGTGCGCCCCGACAAGCTGTTGCAAGCCAAGCTCAACGAAGCTCTCTGTCTCGCCAACTCCCTCGAAGACCAACGCGACGGTTATTTCCACACCGATTTCTTCGACAAACCGTTGCCACCTCACATTCTCGTTCAGAACCGCCACCCACACGCCGACACTTTCTTCGGCCACGGCACCGTCGACAACATCAAGTGCTACCTTAATGCAGCCGAATCTAAGGTTGTCCCGTCTCACTTTCTGTTTATATTTTCACAATTAACATAATTTTATATGTTTAGTTTTAGGTTAAGGAATTGATTATGATTAGATTGCTTCAGCATTGGATAAAAATTTTATACTACGGACTGGCTCTGGTAATAAAAAACATCTGATTATAAATTTTAACTAAAATAAGTTCATTTAAATACACACTAAGTATGTGTGTGAAGTGTGACAGGGTGACGTGGATGCGGTTTTTGTTAACTGCATACTGTCCGGGATTCAGCAACGGAACCTTGAGGCAAGTGTTGTGTCATGTGATTTGTTGTGATCTTTTTTGCGATGGTGAATTTTGAGGTTCTAGGAATGGTTTTGTTTACGTAATTGGCAGAGGGCGTGGGGTAAGCCTGTGCTGGACCGTGTGGGACTTATAATTGAGATTTTCAATGCTCATGCCTTTACCAAGGAAGCCAAACTCCAGGTCGGTCATATTTGTTTGATGATGCGCTTCTCGAATTGAATTGAATGTTGTTGTTGCGTTGTGATTTGTGAGTGTGGTTTGATATGCTTTGGCATCTGCGTGTGCAGGCTGAGCTCGCAGCTCTGTCCTACAAGAAGACCAGACTTGTTCGTGTCCGAGGTCCTGGTGGTCGCTATACATTTGGTGCTTCTGGAGAAACTGAAGTTGTTAGTGCCCGAGGGTTGGTTTGTTTCTTAGTTTTCTGCTATTTGATACCCTTTTTGAATTGGATCATTATCTTTTTTTAATGCAAGGATTGTCAAAGAAATTTGGGGCTGAACAGAATTTTTGAAATATTTGATAATTTTGATGTTGATTATGGACAAAACTTTCTAAAATTGAATGAATCCATTTGTGATTCCTTCAGTCAGCCAGCTAACATGAACAATCAGGCGCATAAATAGTACTTCTATGAAGCAAGCCTGATTCTTGCATATTACATGTCCAATTTGTATGGCTAGGACTCTTTTGTTTCTTAAATTGTCCTCTGGAATCTTTTTTTTTTAATTGTACATATTGTTTGGATCACCAAATTTTACTTGTCTTGTCTATTTAATTTTTTGTTTACATTGCTGTTATGGAATATGATAATGGTTGGAACTGAATGTAGTTGTCTTTTTATAACTATTCTTCACTCTTGCTCTTTTATGCACATATACCTGCACACATGTGTCTTCTGGCCTAGTTTAGGTCTCTAGTGTAGTAATAAAGTTAATTAGAGTAGCAGTATGTATCTAACCCAATGTTTGTCAATTTCAGGAGAGGGAGCGGGGGGCAAGGTTTTATGAGTGGTGCTGGAGAAACTGAACTTCAGCTTCAGCGACGAAGGTATGATTGATATTAAATTATTAAGATACACATGTTTATTCTAGAGTGATCAGTGATGTTTCACGGCATATCTCATGGTTTCATTATGAAATTTGTGTGATTTTCAAGCTGAATTTTCACTCATTGAATCCATTCATTTCAAATTTCCACTATTATTGTG
>JBBMKG010681458.1:0-10888 GCA_037834515.1 Lespedeza cuneata | reverse complement strand
CAATGCTGGTGCTATGATGAGTGTTGATGAGACACTAATGTGCTCTTTCCAAATATTAAAGCCAGCTGACAAAAAAGCAAAGATCAATTTTGGAAGTACAGCCACTGCTAAGCCTGGAAACTCTCCAGCAGGTGTAAAGGTAGGAAGATAATTAAGTTTTTGCTGACACTGCTTGCATGACATCATTAGGTACATATATCTTCTAATACATGCCCTTCATACCAATGTAGTAGATATTTCTGAGTATCAATATTCATGGTGATTTGGCATTTTTGTATGCACTAGTTGGCTTTTGTATCTGGCTGAGAATTTATTTCTGAAACCTTAAAAAAGTAATACTTGAAATAGGAGCTTGTCATGCTTGCATAAAACTGAGATGAGGTTGTACTTGATATTAGGTGACTGGCTAATAGGAGGAGAAATTTGCCACTATCTAGGTTATTTCGTGATATTTTTTTTTCCTAGTGTTCAATTTGATTAGTTTTGTGGGTTTTCCTTAGATTCAGCCATTTCCAACATAATTAGGATAATTAGAATGATCATATTTCATTTGCTAACATTACTAGGATTCCTGGAAACATTTGATAAATTTAATTTAGCAGTGTAAAGCTTAAACAGTGACCGCTTTTCAACTCAAACATGCATCAATGCAACTGAAGCCAGGGATGTATCAGTTGTTCCATATGGTTCCCACCCTAATAGATTAATGGGTGCTGTTGCGTTTCTTATTTTGGGTGTAAGTTTGGCTTTGCGCTAAATAGCTGAATCATACCATGTAGGCAGATTTTGCCTACTGTGGAGTTTTTGAATCTTATTGGTTGGAGTTGGAAGCACCTTAGACTAGGGTCATGGCATTAGACGCCCACATGGGGATAAGTCTCGCACACAAAGGTTGTAACCGTGTGGGGACGCCTAGTGTTGGACCAAAACAAGCTAAATTGTAATGTCCTAATCAGTCACTCAATTCAAGCATGTTTTCTATTTTTCGTTGTACGCACCTTTTGCATTCACCAATATGTTCTAAATTTGTCTCCCTCTCACTATCTGTTGCAGTCCTTTCTGGGTGCGAAAGTATGAAATTAAATTTGGCAAAACGGTTGCTGCTACAACAGTTCAGCATGGTCTTTTAAACGCTTCATGGTTGCAAGAAAGGGAAAGTCGAGTTCCATTTCGTCTACTATGATATTTTGGAATTGTAAAATCAAAGGGAAACACCATTATGAACTATGTAAACCATTGTTTTTTATTGGTACAAATTTGCATTTCAAAATGGAGAGCCATAATCTCCATGTCTTCGTTTGTACACTAATAGCTGGTTATTTTCTTAACTGTAAGCTTCTCAAGCGTAGATGGATATATCCGCATCTGTTGCTGAGAACCATTTAAAAATGCTTTATACAATTGGCATATGAATGGCAGTTGAGGCTGGTAAAACAGAATGTCGTCGAATACCTACGTTTAACGTTTTGATTGATTGCCTTTTTTCTATTTGTGTGAGAAATCTTAGTTTGATTTGGTGCCATCAAATTACAAGGGTCTGTAGATAATGGGCGACAGTATTATGTGCATCACTGTTTTCTCACACCAAGCTGCCACCAAACTAAGTTGGCACCAAGCGGCCACCCATTTGCTCTTCATGTAGCCTAATTAATTTTATTCATTTACAAATAATTATTTTTATTACAAAATTATTTGTTACACTTTTAAATTCCTGAAGTAATTAAAAAAATTCTTAATATTTTTTTTTTACTTAAATACTTTAAGTCAATTCAAGAATGTTAATAATTTCCTTTAATTACAAAAACAAAGAACAACCGATGGTTATAGTTTCTGAATGATTTGGAGAAAATTTGAGCATTTTTCTTTAATACTTGCAGTGATGTGCCATATACTTAGTTGAAATTTTAAATAGCTAGTTAGTTTGAACGGGTCAGTTAAACAGTATATGATAGAAGCAAATTACCTCACGGCCCTGTAGACAACTTTTAAATAGCAGGTAAATGTTGATAAAACATTTGAAAATTTTCTAGCATATTGGCAAGGAGAAGTCCTACCTTCACAATTTTTTTAATATGCTTTTTATTATTAAATGAATTTTATTAAATCCTACAATATAGCGCGTGTCTGTTTTATAGACTGAGAATTGTAATTTACTCTAAAAAAAAAAGAAAAAGGGCTCCATATTTATTTATTTATTTGATAACCATGGTATTGATTTAAAAGCTGTATTTCTGAAAGTTGTTAGGGACTTTAAACACATTGGATAAGCGGTTCCATTCTTTTAAAGCAAAAGTTGTCGTTGGTTTGATACAGTTAAACTATATCAATTGATTTCCCATTACATCACAGTACTTATATTTATCTCAAAGGAACATTATTGCTTGCTTTAAAGACAAAACTTGTGGTCATCTAAGCGACAACTGGCTGTGTAATTTTAGTTGTAAACGTAGTAATCTGCCGACCCTCTAAATCAAAACTATTGTAATAGCACACAGTTTCATTACGAAGGTTGAGCACTCCTAGTAATTAACATCATCAATCATCAATTAGCAATAATTCAAACCCTATGCTGATGTGCCCTTCTTTGCCTTGTCCACGCTTGAACACTATTATTTTGTCGTCATTTGATCCTGCCAATGTGTCATCTTCAATGGCACACCTTTGCAACTATATATTAGGCGACAAAATCCGAAGAAAGAGGACATGAAAATGACATTCATTTCATCTTAATCTTATAGTCCAAATTACTAATGCTCTATGATTACTATTTGATAATTCTCCATGATTGAATTCTGAGAGAACCCGAATATTCAAGATGATGTAACATCATTTTTAATAATCTATCTACTTCGGTTTGATATTCGATTAGAAAATCATTTTGTGTAGTTGTTAACCGTGAATATCACAATAGAAGCAATTTTCTAAGTAACATGTCACATGGATAGGACCGTCGTCCTTAGCAGTTGAGACATATGTGGGTTTAGCATTTGATACTTTGGAACACTTATTTAAGTTATTCAATATTTCAATTTGCCAATAATAAATTAAGCCTAACAAAACTCAGAATCTTTCTGAGGCGTTTTACCTTTAGCATAGGACTCTCAAAGACACTTTCATATTTCATTTACTCAAGGCCCAAGATTCCTTAGCACTTATATTGGTTCTCGTGGATTCACGTGCTGAATCGACTTCTTTAATACATTTATTATTATTATTCAAGTTTTCAGTCTCTCTCTTTTTTTTTTTAATTTTATTTTTAACTCTCAAAAAATTATTTTCTAGTTTTAAAATTTTCTGTTAATATTTTTAGTCTTTCCAAATAATTTTTCTATGAAATGATTAAATTAATTTTATTTTACAACGACCTTTAACTGTGACAAAATATTATTTTAATTATCACGATATTTTTATTTAATTATTTAATAGAAATGTTAATGAAAAGACTAAATATAATGACAAAAAATTTAGGAGAACCAAAATTAGAAAAACAAATTTTAGAGAACTAAAAATAAAATTTTAAAAAAGTTGAGGAATACTTTCAACTATGAAATACTGTGACGGAATGTGAAATAAGATGTTTTTGAGCGTTACTTCTTTCACCAAAATAGTTATGCGTTTCAGCGTTTAGCTGTTTATGATTTTAGAGTGCTATTAGTATCTTTAAAAAACTTTAGAAGTAAATATCACGATATTCTAATTTAATACATATAGGTGAATTTTTTTCACATGATATTTTTTAATTAAAGGATGTAAAAAAGAAATAAGAAAAGAAGTGTTTTGTTTCTGGTTTCAGGGACAGGGATGTCTTGAGCAATCAGGAGTGCTTAATTCCACAGATATCATAAAATAAATATTAAATTCTTTACAAAATATAACGAAAAGAGTTTTGGGAGTATGATACAAATTTTTAGAATAATTTTAAATCTTCTCATCCTTTTTTTAATTAATATTTTTAACTCTTAGAGATTATTTTAAAAGGATCTTCTTTTATTCTTTAAAAATATCTTTTAAAATGATGTAACAAAATTCCTTTCCTAATATTACTTTGCCTCACTGGTACAGTTCATGCTCATACTTCCTAAAATTTGACCTTCTCTGTTGTTTGTGGATCTTATATATATATATAATACTTTATACTTTAATAGGTAAAGCTTGTCCTCTTCGCCTATAAATAACTTTGATTTTTCATGATAAACTGTAAGTTATAAATTCAAAAATAAAGAATAAATTTTGCTTAAACATTGTGATAAATAAAATTAAATTTATTCAATAGATACTATTTTGTAGGAAAATATATTTTCAGAAAATATGATATAATATAATTTCAACATCTGACCATCAAAAAACAAACAAAAACAACTCAGTTGTCTACTCAGATCATAAACTCATTGATATAATAATAAAATAATATAAATAAGTCCTGGGTCAAAACTAATGAAATTGTATTAATTTTCCATGGTCAAATGAAGCAGCAGAGTAAAACAAAAAACTCAATGAGACATTGTTGTGGTGGAAATAATATTTGTATAGAGAAATGAGGAGGAACGTATCACATGACTTGAATAACGCTAAAAACTTATAAGTCATAAGTGCTTCTCTCCCTCAAACGTATTCGCATACTTCATGCTTTCCATCCATTTATTTATGAATTATTGTTTTCATACGATCAAATCCTATAATATTGTTTTAGAATTTTTTTCATAAAAGAATGCAATTGATTGACTGGGTAAAAGATCTAAAATAAGATAAAAGATTAAAATTAAACTATACTTTTGATTCTAAGCTGACAGAAAAATTGAATTTATTTCAATTTGAAATACATTTTTTAAAACAATAATGAAGCAAAATATTTTTACAATAAAATAAAATAAAAATCAAATATATATTTGAGCCTGGAAGAATTAAAAAAGAGAGAGATATACAAAATAAGACAAATGATATAATATAAAAAAAGATAAAAAGATATATTATTAAAAAAATGTTGTATAAATATTAAATTAATGTATTTATTATTGAACCAGATTTGTGTTTCTTGAAGCAAATGAATTAGAAGAAAAAATGTTAAACGGCATGGTAAAGGAGGTCACAACTCAAAAACAAACATTTATAAATTTTTAAAAAAAATAAAAAATAAAAATCCTGAACACTCAACTCTCGTCTATTAGAGAGAGGTAGAACTTAAAAAGAAAGAAGTGTTTACAACATTAAGATGTTCCTATGTCAATGTTTTTCTTTAAAACAATAATTGCAAAGAAGTTATCTTGTTGCACTTACTATTATTATTATTTTTTCAGAATTTAGTGTTGTAAAGATCCATTTTCATTAAAGAAGGGCGGAAATGTAGTTACATAATTATATGTACAATCTAAAACTCTTGAAACCTCTGTACATGAGTTACTAAAAAGGCTCCATTCAGAAAAACAGATAGAACCTAATGGTAAAGGCTTCTCAAATCATACACGCCTTTGTATTTGGTTTGCAGAGCATCTTGGCCTAGCCATCCTTTAGAAGGTCTTGTTAAATGATCATCAATTCCTAATGAAATGGATTTAGTCAGAGACTCAGCTTGATGAAATTTCAGAGTTGATCCAAGATATGTGATGTATATGCCATTCTAAAGTGATCTATTATTCTGCTAATAAGTCCTGGCGGTTCCACCTATCACTTTACAGCAATCAACTTTCAAGCAAAAAATACAACTTGAAGTTTTGAAAATTTTGTACTCCTCTAACTGCAAACCAAACATGCACAATCGACAATTGAGTTTTTCCAAATCCACCTTCTTAGATTTTTTTTTTTTTTTTCTTTCTGAAAAAATGGATATAGTTGCAGCAGGAATTACTCCTATGATTCATTTCATTCCTCCATCTTCAAGATAGATCACCACTGGTCACACCTCCACTCAATATCCACGGGTGTCCTGCAATTACACACACCAAAACACACATTAATAACACAAACATTATAATTTCAAAACTATATGAATCAATTTAAAGAAAATAAAAACATACTCAAGGCTTCTTGTGCGGAAATGCGCCTAGAGGGATCCCTACAAATCATGTTCCTAAGAAGGTCCTTAGCAGGGGCAGAGACAGTCCTAAAAATAGAGGTTGGAAACCTAAGATTGGCTCTTAAAACAGCCTGAAAGATGTCAGTGGCAGTCTCTCCATAAAAGGGTGGAATCCCAGCCAACATAGTGTAAAGAATCACACCACTACTCCAAACATCGACTTTCTCATCGTAGTCTCTTCCCATAATAACTTCCGGCGCCACGTAATAGGGCGTCCCCACCACACCACTCATGCTCCTTCCCTCACCCAACCACTCCGCAGAACCGAAGTCTGAAAGTTTAAGGTTGTTCTCCCAATCGAACAACAAGTTGTCGGGCTTGATATCGCGGTGCGCGAGTCCGAGCGCGTGGCAATGAGCCACGGCTTCTAGAAGCTGCTTTATGAGAGACGCGGCGTGAGGCTCCGGCAAAGGGCCGTCGTCGGAGATGCGGTCGAAGAGTGTGCGTGGCTGGCAGAGCTCGAAAACAAGGGAAAAAGATTGAGAGTCGTCGAAGGCGTCAAAGATTTGAAGAATGTTTGGGTGGGGAGAGAGGTACGTCATGGACTTGGCTTCAATTTCAAGGCAGTGACGGTCAGTGGAATCGCTGAGAAGAGTCTTGTCGATGAGTTTGAAGGCATGCATTTGATTTGAAATGAAATTGAAGCAGCGGAAAACGACGCCGAATCGGCCTCGCCCAATTTCTTCCAACACTTGGTATTGTTGTTTCTTCAAAGTTGCTTCTGTGTAAAACATTCTGTTTGTGTTGAGGCTGAGAACTGAGAACTGAGAAGGGGGTATATATAGGCGAACAATATGTTGTAATTTGTGAAGAATAGAGGGGGAATATTCGGTTTCACCCCTCATCCAACATTCACCACGTTTTCAAACTATACGGAGACTCCCGGTGGGCTGTGCCGCCATTATTCAAATGTCAACAATTTTGTTATGATTTATAATTACATCATCATCAAGATATTCAATGACAGAAAACATTATTTAATCAGGATTTATTAAATATCTTTCTGCACCTAAATATATATAAAAAAAATTTAAACTTAAATATAAATAAATAAATAAATATTAACTACCTTTGTTTTATTTAATAATAATATTTCTAAAAAACCTTTCATTTAGTTAAAGTTTTGTTTTTAATAACTCATTTTTTTATTTTTTTATACAAGTTTGAATGAAAATTAATTTAATAATACAGTTTATTTATCATTAAAATTAATAAAATTAAATAATATAAATTAAATTTCTTAAGACATTAGTTGAATTTGAATATATTTAAGTCCGATAGAATATTTATTATTTCAATCAAACGGTCTGGTATATTCGTTTTGGGGGCTAGAATCTAAAACTTTTATCTTTAGTAAATTATTTAAGTCTTTTAATTGTAAATTAATTAGATTTTTTTTCGAATATGACTTTTAAGATTTGTAATTGTTACATGAATCAATAACCTTATTTAGTATAACAAATATCATTAAATAATAGTGTACAAATATATTTACAATTCTAACTAAGTTCATCATTTAAATCATGAACTAGATAGTTGTAACAACTAAAAACATTAATCCTAAAGTAAATTAATTTGAACATATATAAACCAGAAAACTATAGAATGAGGATTGAACATAATGACGTGGTAGAATAAAAATAAAATCGCAATGCAATGCATCACATCATTCCCTTGCAAAAAAAGAAAAAAAATACAATAAGATAAAATTCAATCAATTTATTAAAATTAAAGATTGATTTTTAATTTGTGTGTGTGTGAACATTGATATGTTTATTTCTTTATTCGTTTGGAAATAATAAGTGCTACTGTGCTAGCTTATATTTCATTAATACAAAAAAGATGTTGGATAGCATAAGTTCAACTTAAACTACTTTTCACCAACATTTTTATGAGCTCCACATTGTTTCAATATCCGTGTAAATTTGACAAATGTCAACGAAGTTTCCTCTAAAACGGTAAGTAGACATGGCAAATCCACTGTACAGCTCTATAATAATCTACGTGCATCAGACAAATCTAAAAACGCAGAAAAGACATGACCTTTTGTACGTGTAGCATTACACTTTCTTTAAATTCTTCAGTGAGCCTAAGTAAAAATAAAAAAGAAATTCAGAAAAAAAAATAACAGCCTGAGTCATAGATGACGAAACAAATCACGAATGTACTATTGGACAGATCTGAGGCAAAGTGTCTCGGTCAGTAAATCAAATTACTAAAAAAAAAAATCCATCAGAAAATCTCGTTGCTTATGGTAAGCGTCTCAAAATGATGTCAATTTAATTCAACTTGGTAATCACCTCTCAGCAAACGTCCTCACTTTACATGGACATTGGTCCAGCGACAAAACTTCAATGATAATGGTCCCAATTTATGTGGGTACATGCAGGTCTGAATATCGTTGCTGCTTGCCCCTATCGAAAACACATTCCATAGCTAAGCTTGGAATTTCCCCCTTTCTGGGGCAAAGTTGGCGTTCAAAGCTGAATCTGAGTCATGTGTCTCTGAACAATGGCCAGTCCATCCGATCTGGGGCGTTAATATCTTTTAATACACTGTATTAACGGTAGTGTTAAAAACGAGATGAACTTACAATGGTTTCATAATTAACGGGAAACTGTAAAATTATACACACACTACATAGTATTCTTAAGTCCAAAAGGGCTGTCAAAAATTAAGACCAAATAACATAATAAAATGGATTAGCTGGGTAAGCAAGATTTGAACTGGTCCAGATCCAGCCCAAAATCATAATGGCACAATTTGAGGCAGGCCACCAGGCCTGCATCTAGGAATGAAGTCAAAGTTCGTGTCAATTGATATCAATCAATGCACGAGTTCTGGGCAAGGGCAGGTGGAGATAACACATAAGCAACTTATTTGTATTCTGTACAGTGAATAGATAGTTATATAGGCTCTTGTTCCTTCAATGGATAAATTTGCAAGTCTTCCTTATTATATATATGCACACACACATGAGGCCATAGGGTACAGCGGTAAATCCCTAATTCATAATAAGGCAATGAATTGATCATGACTCACGAGGCATGCTGCATAGAGCATGCAGGCCTCGACATCCAAGATCCTAACACAGCATTATGCCCCCTGGATTGAAATTTCTAAATCACTACTGTGAGGATGCCATTGAACATGCTTTGAATATGTAAAAGAAATTAAATTAAGAGAGAATTATAAATTTGCTGGCCTGGAATGCCCGCAACCTGCCCAGGGCTGGTCCAGCTTTGTGCGGGCCTGATACATATTTAACCCAGCCTGAATTTGAAAAAGCCTCGATATCTCAATTAAAATGCAAAGTAAAATTGGATATGCACCATCATATTTTAACTTACATAGATGACGTCAGAAGGGAGCCTCTAGTGATTCATCCCAAACTTCTGCACTACCATTAGAGGCATCCTCTACATCTTCCTCCATTGAAAGCCTAATATATTCTCTATGGGCAAAGCGATCCCACTCTGTCAATGTAGGATTCTCACGTTCCTGTTCACAAAGACATAGCAGGACAGTCAAAACTCGCCAACAATAGTCAATCAATCATACTGACTCAACAGAACATTAACTTCTATCAAATATTTATGCACCTGACGAATCAAAAATGGGTCACGAGTTTCAAATGCCATGAACTTATTCAGATTGAACAAGATATTGAAAACACTTCCCGAGAGTTTACCACCTTTCAGGTCACGCAGAGTTATATAGCTCTCATTCTGCAGAGTAAAGAATTTAAATTTAAAATTAAGAAAAGAAAATATATCAGACAAAGGATAAGTAACGCCACAACATCAACCAAAAGGATGGAAAAGAGGACATGAAAAGGAGGAACCAAAGAATGCAACTTGGTCACTTGGGTATATGTCATTTTCCAAGACAACAGAAATTTATAAATTACTGACTAGATTAGCATCATATTCCAGCTAATGTGACTTCCCCAGCAACATAAGCAATCAATAGAAGAAAGATTGGGAGACAGACCTCAGGTTTAATCATGTCAATAATCTGGCACAGAATATCCTCAAAAAGCACAGGCTCTTGGGCCATGCACTCCATTCGATGCAATTGTTCCTCATAAAAAAATTGCAGTTCATTCCGTGTCAGAACTCCATTTCCATCCAAATCAATGCACTTGAACCTAGTCATGACAAGTCAAATCACAAATAGCAAATAAGAATCAACCACAAAGGTGGAAAGCTTTAAGAAAAAGAAAAACAGAAAATAGAACATCAAGCTGTCAAACTTCCATTTTTTTTCCATATACCAAGCAGCCCGAATTTTCAATCAATCCATTTCCCCTGTCCTGTTTTCAGCCATACCTTGTGTTAATGCTATGCTAAGCATTATTCCCTTTTACACAGCTTACAATATCATATGGCCCAAGGGGATTTGTTCTCCCAAGGCAGAAGTTTGGATGTCTTTGGAACTTTTTAATAAAATAAAACCTGTTTGAGAGATTGCTTTCACCATGGAAGTATTTAAAACAGTTTTAAATTTTTTAAGCTTTCTAGGTTTTGTAGTTTGAAATCATTAAAAACAAGGGAAACACCAAATGAAAATCGTTCTCATTAATATCAAAACTGCAACAAAATTCAAAATCGTTTTCTAAAATAAAAAATGAAATTGCTTCACAGGCATTGCCACTCTAGTCTGCTTTATTCTGCACAATGATAGGAAGAAGTTGCTGGCCAAAAATAAATAAATAAGGATACAGAGAAGTTTCAGTAACAGAAATTTTATTTCTTACATCCCAAATTTCTCTGGAACATAACCATGGACTTGTGCACATGCATACGCACAGTTCTA
>JBBMKG010681457.1:0-10886 GCA_037834515.1 Lespedeza cuneata | reverse complement strand
GGGGCAATTGCCCCTCATTTCTGCAAGTTTTGATCTGTTCCTGTAATCATGATAACGTTAGTTATTACGTTCGACGATAAATATTTTGTAACAATGTGATTGTTTTGAAAAAAAAAAAAAAAAAACTTATAACTTATGTGATGAAGTAACATATCCATACCACACTTTAAGTTATAAATAAATATCACAATGACTATCAATACAATATAAAAGAGTCTCAATGAAATTAGTCATGTATTCAGTGATCGAAGAATAAGCTTTTAAGGCCACGAAGAGTGAGGGAGAAGGTGAGTTTAAAACTCTCTCACCTCATTAACGTAATAGTGTAATACTAATCATTAGCTACTAACATCTCAAGATTAAAAAAAATTATTGTTGATATAGTTCATTTATTTACTCTCTCTTTTCAGTTGAATGTATTTTGAAAATTATGTTACTTATTATCCATAAAATATTAGATAATAATTAAACATATGTATTTATTTGTTTGTTTTTTTTTAAAAAATTATGCTGTTAAAAAAATTGATTCTCACAAAAGTATTTGATTTAAAAGAATGAAAGTTGATAATTTACTTATCTAAGTTGAATCTTCGATATCACATTGAATGGAATATATTATTTTTATCTTCTTTTTTTTAATTTACATCAGTTATTATAACTTTAATTAAAGAAATTTAATTCAGTTTATTGGATAGAGTTACCAAATTGTTACAAATCATCTCACATTCTATCTATATGGATGAGAAAAAAAATTATACTGTTAATCAATAAAAATGATCGTTAATATGATTTGTAAATAATTATTATAAAAATCAATAAAAAAATGAATAAACTTAAAATTGAATCACAATTTAAAAAACCTTTTATTACTATACACACTAAATTTACGTACTTCCGTAAAAAACTTATATAATGCAATCACAAACTTACATAATGCAATGTTGCAAAGAATAACCAAATAAATTCTTTGAAACTGAGGCAATAGGTTTTATGCCCTCGACAAAATGCACAAACCTCTTTTGCTCCATTTCTCCACAAAATTATAGATACAAAAGGAGACCAAAAAAAAAATTACTAAGCTATTATTTAGTTCTCTAATATACACTTAACATCTTGGTCTAATAAAGAATTGCGACTTAAAATGATTTCTCTGTCAAACTCGACGGCCATAACTCGAATCAATTTAATGTCTTTGTGTTAATCTTTAAAAGATCAATTTGATGTCATAAATATTTAAAGGAGCAAATCAATGCCAAGTATATCCTTGATGATGATTTAGCCGGTAAAAGAAGTTATTGAAGGCAGTGTAACCAGAAAATCAGAAAGCCTTGGAAGGGCATTCTCACTTGGTACTACCAATCCTTCTCCTTACATCACTAGATCCTGGTTGCTTTCTTGATTGAGTACCTTGGCTGGGTTGTTTCTTTATTGGCATAGGAATTAATGATGGGATCATACTCCTATTTGCATAGAAACAAAACCATAGTAAATATCTTTGAGAAGCTTTTATGCAAAATGAACTAACTATAATATAATTTTCAAAATATTTATATAAAAGTCGATAAATAAATATATAATAAAGAATAAATTGTGATAGGATGTTCCGATGCATACTGAAAATTTATAAAGTAATTAAGAGGGTCAATTACTTACTTGGTTTCTAGGCTCTTAGTTGTTCTGAGATGAGTTGCTCTCTTTGCAGCTTTAATGCCTAATCCGCTACAAACAGTGATTGGTTTAGGTATATGTGTTGGCCAATGCAAGTCTGTTTCTGAAGACTCACTACTTGCAATGTCATGGTCATCAGATTCATCAGTGGTGGTAATGGGCATATCAAAGCCATGCCTAGGTAAATCATCAAAGTCTTGGTTATCCTTTCTTTGGGAGGACTGGTCCGTGCATATTTTAGAAGGCTCTGAGAGAAAAGTTGGACTTAACTTTGGAGAAGATTGTTTGCTTTCTGCTTCCCACTGTCCCACGAGACTGTCATCACTAGTCAAACTGTCATTTCTGTTCATCGAAATCTTATCAACCCAATCCCTAGAAACTGATACTTTGTCGTCCTCTTTTCCATTATTTCTAACATGTGGCCATGGAGGTGAATTAATCCTACGCATCTCATGGAGATCTAGGCTTCGTCTTTTCATTAGTGATGCAGAATTTTTCTGGCCATACAACATATATGCATGTCAATGATACCATCTCATTCTTTCATATATCATGCTTTGAGGTGTATACTGTCTAGTATTATACTACTATTATTATTTTAAGATAAATAATAGAGTAAATTAGGCTTGTATTTTCTCAAGTTTTGAGAGATCACACAAACTGTATTTATTTTATTTTTTTACATTTATAACAATTTTTAAATTAAGTGTAATATATAAATGTTATCAGTTATTAAAAGGGATAAAAAAACAAAGAATTTATACAACCATGTGAAATCTTGATTTTTAACGTTGTAAAATCCAGTACATAACTATTAAGCTCTTAATTAATAATCATTTTCAAATTACTAAATTACTTTGATGGGGTTAAGGTAAATAACATGTTACTTACCTGTACGCCACTAGAATCATCTTTTGGCACCTTACGGGCACCAGGTGTCGTACTACGTTGCATAGGAGGAGAAGATGCGTAAGATTTCAACTTGGGTGTTTCATGGCTACTACTACTATTGACAGATTGTTGAACATGTTCTGTTTCTCCTGCCTCTTTTCTCGCTAAGGCTGCCTTCAAATTTGCAATCTGCAAACATGACAGTACAGAAAATACTCAAACACACTAAACACTATATCAAAGATACAATGTTAAAAAAAATATATGTAAGAACCTGTTCTTTAAGCTCTTTGACATCTGAATTATCTTTATTAACTCGTGCAGCACCAAGTTCAACAGTGGAGACTCGTTCGGCAAACTTGAGTGTGCTAAGTGTTTCTCCAAGAGCTTCAGGCTCTGGACTTATATGAACAAACATGAGAGTCTTTGCTTGCCCTCCTGAAATACAGAAAGCACTTCATTTATGGCCAAAAAGGAAAAAAAATAAAAATGTGTTGTGCAGTCAAAGAAATATATCATACCAAGAGAATCCTGAAGCAGCTGAGTGAGTTTGCTGTTCCTATAGGGAACATGTGCACTCTTCTGTGCAAGTGAAGAAATTACATCACCCAAGGCAGAAAGTGACTTGTTGATATGTTGAGCCTCCTTGAGTCTATCCCCTGTGGCCTCAGTTTTATCAGCTCTCTCACTACCTGCCAAATCAACCAGATGCATACTACCACGAATAGTACTTCCTGATGTCAGGTTCCTTCCTTCAACATGAACTGTCAAGCAGCTGAATAATATACATGACTACTTAGTTAGTAAATAGTATTAGTACCAAATAATATGATGATATAAATTATCAGTGAGATCACTACACCAGTTTTGTTATTAACATAGTGTACAATTTACATGCACAAAGTCTTAAATTAAACACGTCAATATTGTGATTAATTATTAATTAATTACCTGTGAGAGCGACTACTGCGATCATTCATGGCAGTAGAACCAACAGCCCGATTCTTATGTCCCAAGTTCATCAAATTTATGACATCAGAAGTACATGAAACCGGAACAAGGTTGGCATCTGGCACGTTGATACCGTTATTGGAACTGTTGCGAATTTCTAATGTATGAAGGTGTTAAGGATTATATTAAGAAACAAGAAAATCAACAATTGAACATTGCATATAGATAACAGTATTAGTTTGTACTAGAGAAAGGATATCTTTTGTTGCCACCATCTGTTGTTAATAGGTCCCTGACTTGCTCATTGTAAATCTCAAGCATCTGAACTTGAATTTCATAAGAAATGGTGTCTTTCCGCTGCTCCGAGAGATAGAAAAGATCTCTCAGTGCGCGGTAGTTGACACCTATGGTTTCCTCGTTAAGATTGTCTGGTCCAGACTGCATCAATACATAGTTGCATTAATTAATGAAGTTGTTTACAAGTGAGAGGGTGAAAACAAGTTGTCTGAATTGAATCTGTTTACCATGGTGAAAGTTTTTCCTGATCCAGTTTGGCCATAGGCAAATATACAAACATTGTACCCATCCAGAACAGAACGAATCAGAGGTTGTGTGTCTGAGAAAACTTCCTCTGCAAGAAAACCACAAAGATATACAATGGTGAAAATGAAGACACACTGAGTAACAACAATTTTAGTGGAAGGACAATTAAGAGTTAAGACTAATAACCTTGAGTTGCAGCAGGACCAAATGCTCTATTGAAATTAAATGTCTTCTTCCCCTCTTTGCCGTATTTGGAAGGTGTTATGATTGAGATATTTCCCTCTTCCACATTACCGACAGAGCTACAATGGCTTGGTTGGCCACCCAAGAAGGGTCGAACTCTACAATACACCCTAATGTTTCCTACCAACATGCAACAAATTTTGGCCATTCACTTATTTAGAACATGAACAGCCTAGGAGCAAAATTATAGATACAAAATCTTGATCATTAGAATTCACCTTTCAAATCCTGCACTATATTGTATAGCTTGCGGTTTTCATCAAGAACTTTATGATATCCCGAAGCAGCAGAAGCTAGACTATTCATGTGCTTACCTATTAAGGTTAGACAACAACTAGATTAGATAATTCATGTTTTGTCAAATATTGGCTTAGAGGGATTTCTTTTGTCACTACTAAACTTACTTAGATGAATGATCTCCTTTTGGTGTTCATTTTGCATAAATTGCATTCCTAATTTTGTTTGATGGACGATGTTTTTCAATTCCTAGAGAATGTTAACATCAAATTAGTTAGTTTACCTCGTTAATTCCCGAACAATATCAACATCAAATTTTGGAATATGTTGAAAATCACCTGGATGCTTCTATTATGTTGTTTGACTATTTTTTGTTGCTTCAAAATTGAAATTTGTCTGCTTGATTCTTCATGCTCATTGTAATTCTCTTTATAACTTTTCTCTTGTTTATCTTGTACTTCTTGTTCATCCTCCTTTTCGTCCATCTCATTACTTTCCTCTTGTTTATCTTGTAAGTCCTGTTCATCTTCCTTTTCTTCCATCTAAACGAATCCTCAGACAGACAGAAAAAGTCAAGCAGTTGAGACGGGGATAATGATCAATCTAAATATTTTCATTTGCACTTGCAAGACAGAAGTATTTTTTGGAATCCAAAATTTTACCGTTTCAGTAACAGAAGCAGCTTCGGAAATTGAGCATTCTGTTTCAGAAGCAGCTTTTGAAATTGAACATTCTCTTTCGAATGGTGCCTTATCTTCTTGAGTTGTTTTAGACTGCCGTAGTTAAAATTTTGACATTAAATTCATTAAGATTCATGGATCTAAGAAATATGAAAAGTTTTGCCAACTGGTATGAAGTTGAAAATAGACAAAAGAGAGAAAAACACAAACTGTTTCATGCCGGATTCGCATGTGATGTTCAAATTCCTCCATGACTCTGTTAAGCAATGATTCTACCACCTGTTATAGCAAAAGATGTCATAATCAGGTAAAGAGGTATAAAACCAAAGAAAAAAGGAAAAAGCCTTAATACATTCACTGAATAAAATTGGTTTGTGTTACATGCTTAATAATGTCTTTAGAATGGTTTATGTTACACAATAGTGTCATGCACTTGTGTTAAAGAATCAATAGGCCTTACAGTGGGAATTTCTTCTGGCTTCTTGTCAGACAAATATTCACGAACTAGTGAATTTAAGGAAGAAACAGAACCCTGCAGATACCCATTCAAAAACTTAAACAGAAGACTCTCACCGTCAACACAAAAAGTAAGAGATTATAAACAAGAAAGCTCTCTAACCCTTTCATTTAGATCATTCCCTGGATCACTCATATAACCATCTCTGTCCCCTGATGGTGACATAGTCCACGAAGACTTCACGAATGGTTCTGAGTTTTTCCTCAAAAGTGGTTTCCCAGGGGTAGGTGGCTTTGCATTTGCAACCCCACCATAAGACTTTCCTCCAAGTTTCCTTTCAGCATAAGACTTAAGCGCTAAAACACAATTCACTATCCTTGTAGACTTTCCTCCCTATAAATACAACAACACATGGAAGAAAAACAAAAAATGACTTTTATACTATAGTCTATATAGTAATAATAACATTGTCAATGACATATGACATATTGACATTGATGTCAATCTAGTGAGTCCATCAAAGTACTAAACAGAATTAAAAACCTGTTCCAAATCAGAAGCTTCAAAGGTAGGAAGACCCATTTCCTCCACAGCCACAAGAAAATTCCTGACATTTTCAAAGTATTGATATGCAGAAAGTACTGCCCCATCAGGTATAAGAACAGAATCGCCAGGTCCTTCAATTACCTAAGAACATAGGTCCAATACACGTCAAAAGAGAGTAAATACATAAGGAGTCAATATAAATCCAAAAAACAAACACATAAATACATTAATATAATACCTTGGACACTGCTCCTGGTTGAATTTTGTTAAGAACATTGCATAGAATAATTCCACTGCGCAATCCAATCCTGAAATTTTCTTCCGAAGGCTCAGCTGGTAAGTCTTTCCCTCCAACAACTCCAACGGTCTTTCGCAGCCAACCAGCTGCTTCATACCTTCTCGAGGCTGAAACATGAGAAATGTAATATCCATGTTATTCTTTATTGGAGATCATTCAGATTTTCTATGCTTCATGCAATTACTAATACGTCTTTCCATCATTCTAGGAACAACCGCGATCTTAATGTTTTTCTTATAGGCTTAAATATGTTTAGTCTTTATAAAAATAAGTTTTGATTTTTGATTCCTATTAAAAAATTCTTTGGTTTTAATTCTGCATAGTCTGAAACCATTGCTTTTAGTTTCTACAAAATTAACGAATTTTTGTTTTGGTCCTTATACCAACTTGTAATCAACAAAACAAGGTTGAAACAAGCATCCTTGCCTAAGAAAATAAAAGAAAAAACAACATTGGCGATGTGTTTTACTCGAAAAACAAAATTGTGAATTGATTTACAAGATGATATTCTGAAAGAAAAGAAAAGACAAAAGGGATGATATATACAATCTTCTTCAACTTTTCTTGATGCCAAGTTAACGTCCAACGGGCCATCACGATTTCGAAGAACATCTTGGACCACAGAAGCCAGAGAGAATGTTAAAATATCTTCACTTGCCATAACTAGGCCTTAATAAACTCAACAAAAAGAAAAAAGAGCAAGCTGATGGCAGATCCAGAATTGAATTCAAGAATTAATATCAAATTCTATATATTAACCAAAACAAAACAACCCAAGACACATATGAAAAGCCTGAGCCTTGGGGAGAATGAAACAGAATTCATAGCTATGAATGAAAAAAAGTCTAGCTGAATTCTCAAAGGAAGAGAAAATGAATGAATGAATGAATCTATAGACACTGAGAATCTTAGAAGAAGAGCTTCAAGATGAAGTTCTAATCAGAGAGAATGTGAAGGAATTGAAGAAAGCAAAGAGAAAGGAAATGGCTATGGAAATTCTGGTCTTTTCTCTCGCTTTCTGTTGGTTCTCTGGTTTTTCTTCCTCTAGTTTCTTGTCTATATTATATTTACTTAGAAAAGCTTACACCGAACCTGGTTCCGAGCCTCTCGGTATGTCACTTATTGGTTTATATTTACCGGCATATAGAAATTAGAAAGGCAATAGTTTTTTGTTTATATATATGCTCTTCCATTTTGTCAAACTTTATCCATTTCCTATCTTTTTTATTATCCTTGCGGTGGTATAATATACTAACTATTATAGACTCAGCTTATATACATAAATATAGAACAATTATTGAATATTGTTTTAATAGATTGAGTGACTTTGATAAACAATAACCTGAATTGAGAAACCAAGACGATATTTATAGAAGTAGCTATTTTACACTTCTCTCTTTTTTTCTGCTGCAAACAAATTTAGTTTTGATTGTGGATGGGACGTATGTAAGTACAATTGTTAATTTTGTTTGATGTATTAATGTAATGTAAACCTTTCTGTTTACGTGCATGTGCATGTGCTTTTCTTTAGTTTGTTGTCGTAAAAAAACTGAATTTATTTTACATGAGATAAAATTTTAGGTTCTGAATTTATTTCTTTTATTATTTATTTAGCAATAAATATTATACCAATTGATTAAACCAGTTCTATATTGGCAAACACAAAAATACAGGAGTTTTAACAATGCACAGATTCTTTTTATTTATTTATCAGATCATGAGTCACATTCTAAAATCTAAGTAATTTTTATATATGATCTTACTAATAAAATAGAGAAGTGTGTTTTTAGAGAGTAAAGTGTACTTACAATCATTGATTTGAAAATTATGTTGGAACATATTGGTAGAGATGCAATAGGGAAGAAATATCTAGAGAAAAATATGGACAGTGATAATCCTGCAACACAGAAGAATATCAAAGAAAAATCACAAGTTTTCAAGGCATGTGCGAAACAGTAAGTTTCAAGTTCAATACCTACAGAAATTAGATGCAATAGAGTGTAAAAATAAATCTCCTTCAAAGAATGAAGTCCCTTGACATGATTTTTGTTTCTCTTTGTTTTGTCCTTTTGATTTCATTATACATTTATTCTATATGTTAATTAGTTTTATTTATAGATTATTTATGATTTTGGCCACGAGATACAACTCTTCAAAGAGATGGATCTTTTTATAAAAGATGCAATTTTTCATACTCGTATATTTTAATGAATAAATATTACTTTCATTAAAAGATATAATATTTCATTAATTTTAAAATGTTTCATAAATTAATGTTTCAAAATTATGATAGTATCAAATGCGTATATAATAAAGTTTAAATTTAATCAAATTTGACTCTATAATTGGGAAAAAAATTAAACTTAGTAAAAAAGAAACTTTATCACTCATAATAGTTTTATCGACACAAATAATAATATCTTTAATAAAGAATAATTTTAGTCTCTATCAAAAAAATAAAATAAAATTATAATTTTAGCAGTTAATTTTTTTTTTTATTATTTATTACTACACCAAATCCTTTTAATCGCACACCCTAACATCATAGTCAAATCCCTTTAAATCACACCCCCTCACTTGAAGTTTTCATCGTCCAGCTAACTGTGGGTAAATAGTCTATGGGTATGTTGATTTCCATTATGAAGCGCTATCTCTGTTGCCAATAATAATCAGAGCCCTAAACTTTCAGGGAAGCAAAACTATGTCTACAATTATGCATTAATCAGATTTTATGTTATTTAACTTGCTGATTCATTACTCTTCATGCATTTTGCTGCCACAAGAATAGCTAGCAACAGGCCATGGAACAAGGGATGTTCTAGACTATTTGCACACTTAAATAATTTAGTTAAAATGGAAGTCTTTGAGCATCAATGCCGATATTGATTGAAGTTAATTAACCTCATCCCTAACATTATATTCTAAAAAATAAATGAGGAATAACTTAAAAAAAAATAGAAAAAACAAAAGAGAGAGAGAATATAGTTTTCTGGTGAGAGGGAATTGAACAAGCGTGAATTCTATAACATAAGAGGTTTATGCACGCATCCATTATAAAAACTGGACCATTGCTCGATGTATTTACTGGTTATTATACTATGTAAGTATATATCTTAACTATATACTACTCCGCAACACTAGCTCCAGCTCCTCATACATCAGTACATGCAAAGCCTTGAACATGTTGTCATCATTAGCTTTTAAAGAACTTGGATACGCTGTGGACAAAATCCAACATAAAAGTATTCCTCTAGATGCATGATTAGCACCATCGCATAATTAAATGAACCTGAATTACTGAAAAAATTATGTTCTTATGTATCATTTCCAGACCCCCACCCCCACTCACATTTTCCCTTAACAATGTATAGATTGTTAGAATAATTAACATTCTGTACATTCATTAATTTGTCGGTTTCCTAACATAATCTAATTTTCTAGCTCTTTGATGAATGGTTATCATATTGACGTGTCAAAATGAACCCAAATAAAAAAAATGTATAGGGGGCCTTGTATATGGGTTCTCTCTGTTTCTTCACTCTCCCTTTTGTAGATTTGATTTTTTTATTAGTTGGAAGTGATATGCTTCAACATTTATATTAAAAGCTACAGCTTTTGTGTCATGAGAAAGGCATCAAGAGCACATGAGTACTTTGTATCACCTTATATTTTGATCACCAAAGAACCTTGGTTTCTAATCCAACATTTAAAGAATTAATGTCAAAGCATCAGGAGCTTCTAAACCCAACAGGCCCTGCTACCTAAGCTATGGGATTGGTGTATGCATTATTTGTAAAGCACGAAAACAGAAGACTAGCACACATGCAATGTTGTACGACAACTAAAGTGACTAGTGACTACCAATTTGTAGTTTAGCTCCTAAATATGATGTTGTATATATAATATATTTTTCTCAATTAATTACATAAAATAGTTCTATTTTCAACTTAATGTGTGATTGGATATACGTTTTTGAAATTGATTTTAACCCTACTTAATTTTTTAGAACAAAATAGAAATGTAATTTTTATTTGGATAAAAGATATTAGAAAATTAATTTTGATATATAATGTTGTTTGGAAACTTGAAATCAAAATTAATTTTAAGTGTATAGTTACCAAAATGGGCTTTAGTTTCCATATAAATATTTTTCTATGGAGATTGTAATTTACTATATATAACTTTTGAAATTAATAAAATCTCAGAAAATAATTTAACTTAGTAAAAAGGTTCAAAATTAGAGAAATAATTCTTAGTGCAAAATAACATTTGACATATTAAAATATTAATATTTCTTTTTAATTATATAATTTGTTCTCGTGTTTAGTCTCAAATATGATCCATCTTAACTAAAGAAAAACATCTCGCATTT
>JBBMKG010681456.1:0-10866 GCA_037834515.1 Lespedeza cuneata | reverse complement strand
GTATCTCAGACCAGTAAAGGCATTCATATATGCCAACGAAAATATGCACTTGATATTCTTTCTGAATCAAGAATGCTTGCTTCTAAACCATGCTCTACTCCTATGATTAAAGGGAACAAACTGCTATATAATGATACTGCTCCTCCTTATGACCAAACTGCCTACAGAAGACTTATTGGACGTTTATTGTATTTGACCATAATCAAACCCGATATTTCGTTTGCTGTTCAACATCTTAGCCAGTTCATGCAGTCGCCTAGGCAACCTCATTTTGATGCCGCTGCTCGTGTCCTTCGATATATTAAAGGTTGTCCTGCTCAAGGTCTTTTCTTCCTAGCAGATTTTGACTTACAATTGAAGGCTTTTAGTGACTCGGATTGGATAACCTGCCCTACTACTCGTCGGTCTATTACTGGATATTGCATTTTTCTTGGATCATCCTTAATCTCTTGGAGATCAAAAAAACAAACTACAGTTTCTCGTTCCTCTTTTGAAGCTGAATATCGTGCCTTGGCCTCCACCACTTGTGAGCTTCAATGGCTAACTTCGTTGCTGCAAAATCTTTATGTTCCTCATATCACTCCTGCTCTTCTTTATTGTGATAGCCAGTCCGCAAGGCATATTGCTTCTAATCCTAATTTTCATGAGCGCACCAAGCACATCGACATTGACTGTCACATTGTCTGCGAGAAGCTGCAAGCCAAATTATTCCATCTTCTACCTGTGTCTTCTTCCAATCAAATTGTTGACTTCTTCACTAAGCCTTTGGAAACAACTACTTTTCAGAACTTGATGTCCAAGCTGGGAGTGTTGTCCATCCACTCTCCAGCTTGAGGGGGGTGTTAGGACATATTTTTATTGCTGTACCAGATTGTTAGTTTGTTAAGTTTTATTAGTTAATTAGGTTTTTTACTAGTCTGTTATTATCTAGTTCGTTATTTTGTTATTCTTGCTGTTATTCTTGAGTCGGTTCACAAAACTCATATATAAGCTATAATTGTCTCATCGATTAACAAGAGAAAATGGTCTTTATTTAGAAATCCCAACAAACTCACCCATAAATAAGATCTTTGTTTGAATTTGCTTAATTAGATTCTATGACATTTTGTAGAGATTTATCGTAACAATGTTTGTATGCTTGGAGGTTTGGAAGAGGAGGTTTGAGATGAATGTGACGTTGAGGAGTTCGAGCTCGTCGTCACCACATCGAGTGGAACCACCTCATCATCACGTGCCTCGTTTGCGCTAAGGACATGCTCCTACATACCATTTAAAAATCATTAAAATAGAAGGTTGTGATTAAATATTAATACAAAATTATTTTATAAGTATTTATATCATAGATCGGGGATCATCGAATATTTTTACAACACTTGTTAGATGGGTAAATTATTTATATTTTTACTTAAAAAATCTTACAAAATCTATTACACTAAATAATTTATCAAAATTTATATATTTTTGAATAATAGAAAACATTTTTTAAATTGTAAAAAGTTTTGACTGAAAATCATCAAATTTTTCGATCACGTATTTAAGAAATCATAATTCTCTTGATTGAATACCACAAGACCTATCTATATGATTCGAAAATATTGATTGAATATCACAACATCTTTTTAAAATACTTTTAAACCCTAATTGAATAAATTCCTCTTAATTTTGTATCCTAGAAAATTAAAAAAAAAAAAAAGGAAAGTTATTAAAATCTTTCTTTTATCTTAAAAAAAAAGAAAGGGTGGGGGGGTTGTTTATGAAGCATCGGCAACGACAGATGGTTTGCAAAGCATCTAGAAGGAGGCGTGAATGAGACCGAGTCTTGAACCCTGAACCCTTCCTTGTGGAATCTCACTTGTGTTGCGCCTTAACCACTGATCCCAAATGGCTACTTTGTTGAGAAGGTTTGCTAGAGCCACTCCGATCCCATTCACTCCTCAATCCAACTCCTCTCACTCTAATCTCCGTCTTCCCTTCACTGCTCTCGCCGCCATTTCCGGCGGAGTCTCCTTCCTTTACTACCATTCCTCTCCCAACCTCGTAATTATTCCGCGTCTTCTTCTCTTTTTATTTAATCAATTATTTCTAGACTTTTCAATCAATTCTTCTGTCTTATGAATGTGATCATCAATTCATCATTAACTGAATGTTTTAAATCAAATGGTGATGGTGACTGTTTGCAGGCTCATTCACAACAAGCGGAACAACAGGAAAGTAAAAATATCGGTGTGTATGCTAGGGTTTCGGATTTGATTTCTGATTTCGTTTCACTTCAAATGCGTAACGAAGAAGATTCTGTACTTTCCTTTTTCAGCACTCAATCCGGATAAATGGATCGAGTTTAAGTTGCAGGACACTGCCAGGGTTAGTCACAATACCCAGTTATTCAGGTACCACAAATCATGAGTGAATTGGCATGTGCTTAAAATACCTCACCGTGTAATGTTAAATGTAATCATTTGTGCCTCTATTCGCGTGACGCTATTTTTCTTTGGTTTTGTCCTCTAACTTTGTTGACTAAAATGGAATTTTTTTTTAATTCTATCTAGTATCGACCAATAATTATGAAGCCTTGGTTAAGTTTATGAATGTGGCTTGTGACACTTATATTGAGTTATTTTTAACTTATTTTAGCAAGTTTAATGGGGAAGCTTGTTAAAATAGGCCATAAGTTCTCATGTGACAAGGCTCTCGTACTGCAACATGCGTAGTTCAACCGTTTATGTAAATGCGAGCAAAATCATATAAGATATGGATTCATCATAGTTGCACATATTCATTATCAAATAGCAAAAAGTACTCAATATTCTCATCAATATTTTAATTTCATATTGCAAATGCATCAACAGCTTTTATCTTGTATTTGTATAACTATGTCTCTTCCTCTGCGATTGATGCCAGGTTTTCGTTTGATCCTACTCAGAAATTGGGTTTGGATATCGCTTCTTGCATCCTTACAAGGTGGGATAGATTACAATAATTCATATGGTTTTGCTATTGATATAATATATTTCCCTTTTTTTTGTTTTACTAAAATGTGGACTCAAAGCATCTGAATAACTGCAGGGCTCCATTGGGACAAGATGCTGAAGGAAAACCAAAATTTGTCATACGTCCGTAAGTTTTCCTATCGAGATAATGAGTGTACTTCATCTCCAGATCTTTCTTTACTATGACTTCTGATCATGTAAACTTTTGGCAGTCTTCACTCTCCTGTCTAAAACCTTCACTATTTATCTATTTTAATATCAGTTTCTTAAATTGTATTTTCATTTGCCTTTTCACTGTACATATTGTTCCTTCTGCCACTGATGGCCTGAGTATGGTTAATTAGTATATTACAGCTTTCAGAATGTTATTTTATTGCCCCTCTTAACTCTCCATTGTTGATGATGAATGCTTGTGAAAATCATCTGTATGGTGTGCATTCTTTTCCACTTATTTTGTTGACCTCAGAAATTTGTTTAGCTATAAATAAGTTAAATGAATTGAGATTGGAGGGCAACATTTACTCTATTTTCCACCTTAATAAACAATTACATTTTTTGTTTCTTGATTTCATTTTCTTTTTCTCTATTTCTTTATCATGTTACTCCTTCCTTCATTTTTTTTTTTTTTTGTCCCCTTTGAAATAAGTAGCAATTTTTTTTTTCTTACTAGCTGATGCTCTATAGGTAGTAGAACTGCAACATGCATGCACTTTATGTCATAGTACTAGGTGAAGGATTTAGTTTATTTTGCTGACAATATTTTACTATTTGAGCAAGATAATTACATTCTTAGTTTGTAAGAGTAGATAACATTCTTTAACTTGAAGGCTGCAAGTCCATCCCTCTGTAGCACTAGATGTCTTTAGGAGATTGGTTCCTTTGATCTCAACTTCTAAATTTTTCTGGTGACTTCTTTCTGTTTATTTGGATATGTATCGTATAGTTAATTTTGAGAGAATTAATTAAAAAAAAAATCAAAAGAATAAATTTTATGTTTGGTTTGTTCATCTAAAGATATTTTTTATAACAAAGTGTTTTCGTTTGAATGGTGTTAAATGAATTTAGTTTTAGTATGGTGTAATATAAATTTTAAAAGTTATAATATTGTTTTGCCTCTGCATGTGGCAAAAAGGCTGTTCAATGTACACATCTGCTCTCCCTAGCTTCAAAGAAACTCATTAGTACTATTATTATTTACACTTTGTGGAGGCAGAAGGTGCTGTCCTGGGAAGGTCATATAAGAACAAGACCCTTAAAATTTCCACTCATTGTCAAGATCAATTTTGAGATGCTAATAATATCTTGCTTACTGTTAATATTTCATAAATTTTAATCTAAAGGGTGCTTGTATCTGAATCTTCAGGTATACTCCTATTTCAGATCCAGAATCGAAGGGATATTTTGATTTGCTAATCAAGGTGTGTCACCATCTTGTAGATCATCTAGCATATCATTTTTAAGAGGCACTTGGCTGATCCACTTTTCAAATTGTTGCAGGTGTATCCTGAAGGGAAAATGAGCCAGCATTTTGCAAGCTTGAAACCGGGTGATGTTGTTGAAGTGAAAGGGTATGTCATTTGCAATTACAGTTTAAGATCAGAAGAATACTTTCCATATTCAAACTTTCTAAAGAAACCCACTGTTTCTCTTTTAGGCCTATTGAAAAGCTGAGATATACTCCTAATATGAAGAAGCATATTGGCATGGTAAGCATATCCACACTAGTAGCTATTGACAATGCTGTGCTATGGTGTTTAGTATCAGATGTCATCATTTTAATTGCCCATTACTCCATTGACGTATATTCTTAAGATGGACAATGAGTTTACTGATTGCAGCTCCTACAAAAAAGATACTTCCCCTAAATAAGAAATACTTTCCAACATATATAAATGAAGCCTATTTTGTAACCAGTAGTGTCACCTTGCCTTTGAAAAAGGAAAAGGAAAAAATTAGTTACTCCTTTTCCTCAAAAGTTTGTCTGGATGCCTACACGGATCTCTCCCCAAAGAAGTGCTTTGTTATTGCCTCTCACTTTTTTAATAATTTAATTACTATATTTCATGTAAATATAATGGTATGAATACATTAAGTTTGTAAAAATATGTCTCATTTTGCTTTCCATGGTACACTTGCTTGAGCTTTCTTTTTCTATTGCATCACTCAGATTGCTGGAGGCACAGGAATTACTCCTATGCTTCAGGTAATTGAAGCTATATTGAAGAATCCTGATGACAAAACTCAGGTAGGCTGTAAATTTCTTTTTGCGTTCCCCCGATATATATACTTTAACTTTCTCTACTCTTCTCTTAATTAAAGGTTTGAACAGTTCTTGTTTCAATCTATTAAAACTGTTTGGGCAGCTTAATTCATATTACTGGATATGTACTTTTGTTTTGTTTATCGTGCATATCATGTTGAATTTTTTTAATTTAATTTATTTCTGACAAACATAAGGATATCAGCTTATGGTTGCCTTTTTCATGTACAGATATCATTACTTTATGCTAATGTCTCCCCAGATGACATACTGCTTAAACAAAAGCTTGATATTCTAGCAACAAGCCACCCAAACTTAAAGGTAAAAATCTTGTTTAGCAAAGATAATATTATTACTCAATATTATGAACAAATTAATTGGAAACTTTTTTTTTGTGACAAAATTTGCAGATATTCTACACTGTAGATAATCCTACAAAAAATTGGAGAGGAGGGGCAGGTTACATATCAAAGGATATGGTTGTGAAAGGCTTACCCGCTCCTAGTGATGATACTCTTATACTTGTGAGTTTTGTTTTTTCCAGTTATACCTACATAGCATTAATGGAACTCTTCGAATATTGTCCTACCGATTTATTTAAATAATTTGAACCTTTGAGGAAATTAAAAGATTTTTTCTATCTATTTTTTTTTTGAGAACAATAATTATCCATGTTGTCAGATGACTGAAATCACCCATACAGATTTGTAAGGAACTTCCAGAGCATTTTTTTCTCTATAAATAGTATGCAAAGGCTTCACATCCAAAATATGTTTTGGCTACACCTATAGAATGTTAAGACAAAGGAGATCCACGTCCTTAAGTAAGGAGGAGGAGGGAAGACTAAGTGGGGGCAACGCTGGGATTTGAGCCCAGGATCAAATAGTCCCTGTTAGGTCCTGATGCTATTTTGGCTATGAAATTCAGAATTTAGTATATATGCTTTTTAGTTGAAACTTCTTAATATAGTTAGTGCTCTGTCCATGTCAAATTATTGCACTAGACCACTCACTATTCTACTAAGGGCATGTTTGTTTTACACTAGTAATCAATTTCCCGTACTGTGCATGTGTTCCAATGTAAAATTTGTGTCTGGGATTAATTTGGGCACAAATCTCAATCACAATCAACAGGTTAAATTCTATTCAATTTTCAAACAAATGGACACTAGAACTTCTGAAGGCTAGTGCAAATAATCTTGAACTGTATCCAAAAGGCTTATGCCAAAACTTTCTGCCTTTCATACAGATTTATGTTCCATGTTTCAGTTTTTGCCTGTAAGGTTATGAAGATGGATTACGGTGGAGGTTGTTGCAAAGTTTCATTATTATTACGAATGTTCTGTAGTTAATTCCCAACCTTTATTACCATCTGCATTTCAGGTGTGTGGACCCCCTGGGATGATGAAACAAATATCTGGAGAAAAGGCCAAGGACTGGACACAAGGAGAGGTATGGAATTAATTTGTGTGGTGTGTTATGTTTTATTTCCTGGATCCCTGTAATGATGCATTTTATTGTTGATGTGCTGCAGGTTTCTGGCATCCTAAAAGAAGCTGGATACACTGAACAAATGGTTTACAAATTCTAAGAAATTTAGGTTTCATGCATCTGAAGCTAGCATGCCAAGCACTTGTGGCTGCAGATTTCGGGTACTGAAATGGTTTTCTGAAGAATAACAGTTGGCTGCGCTTGAAAATTCGAACATGAAATAAATCTAGAGTTACAGAGTATAGAGAATTATGTGATTTTGTCTCATGTATTTTCAGAATTTTGTGGATATTTAATCATGCGGTTGTCTAGCATGGATGTCAATAAAGGGCATCTCGTAGGGGTAAATTTACTTCTCCCACCCTATGTTCTAACATTTTCTCATATAGAGTAAATTATAGCACCATGAAAGGTTTAGGCCATCATTTTAAAATTTATTTTATTGGGGATGTATTAGATTGAGATATCAAAAGACTATTTTGATATAAAAAAATCTTATGAATTCTAATAGACTATAAGAATGTAATGATTTATAGGATTTTTTTTAAAGAATTTTACAATCAAAGATTTTGTAATTTGGATTTCAATGGATTTATGTCATAAGAATTAATAAGATTTAAGAGGGCTTTGTAGGATTATGAGATTTGAAAAGATTTGGTAGTTTTTCTATAAACAAATTGAAGTTACAAGAGTAAGTGAAAAAAGACTACAAAGAAAAAATAAGATTGAGATAATATATACAATTATACTAGCCCTTCATACTTGGGTATGAATAATATGTTCAAAAGCTTCATTTTTTTATACTAAAATAATGCAGGCACCATCTAGATATAATAATATTTGATTGCTTTACTAGGTATAGAAGCAACTGGGCATTCCAACTTCTTCGCCGAAGAGATTTCAAATCGGAAATCTAAGACCTTACAAATTGTATTCACAATATTTAATTAGCGTTTTGCGATAAAATTAAAACTAGAAACAACAATGTGTATGGATAATTATTTGAATATACAACGAAGATTTTTCCCAAATTAAAATAAGAAACAACAGTGTATGGATTTTCCTTCAACCCTTTCCCTTTGGGATCTTTTGCATTAAAAGTGCCAGCAATAGTATTAATTATAATTTTCAATTTGATCCCAAATATTTAAACAAGGGGCTTCAAAAGGGTGCATCGCTTAGATCCAGAGAGGAAGGTATAAGATTGGAAGAAAAAGATGACCTGAGTATTAGAAAGAATGAGAGAGTAAAAAAATATCATGGATTAGGTGAGATTGCTTGATAAGTGTAATATTTATAGATTCTTTGAAAACTCTCACAAAATTCATTCTATAAAACAATCCATTGGAATTTATATACTTTTAAATACCTAAACACATTTTTTTCAAGTTGTAAAAAATCTCAATTGAATACTATTAAATTTTTTTTTTTTAAATCCTAATAATTTTGATTAAATACCAAAAGGCTTTTTTATGTTATTTAAAAGTTTTAATTGAATATCATAAGATTTTAGCTTAATTATATTTTTTGTCACTCAATTTTGTTGTTTTGACAAATTATGTTTTTAAACTTTTTTAGTTGCAAAATTTTTCATTTAATTATCATAAAATTATAAAATTTGTCATCTCATTAAATGTTTGTCAAATATTGAATATTGCACTTATATATTATGTGATTAGGTAAGTGATGTTACTTAGTATTTGTGACTTTAAAAAATTAAAGATAATTAAAAAAAAAAACACAAATGGCATTTTATATACGTTAATACATGTGTATTTTTATGTAATGTAAAAAATAGAAATAAATGAAAGTTAAAAAATAAGAGATAAAAAATATATTTAACTTGTAACACATTTCATTAATTAATTAATCGATTAAGCATTTAAAAAAATGAAATCTAAAAAACAATCGGAATTGGGGAGAGTTTAACCTAATAGAAAAACTCTTAACAATTGTCTGTTTGGAAATTAGTGACTAACTAACTTTCTGCCAAAAGCTTCATAATATATTTTTTGTTTTTGTGTGTTAGAAAAAAATCAACTTTTTTTATAGAATATAAACTGAAAGAAACAAATTCAACGACAACGAGGATATCCTTTTTTATTTCCCCACCTGAATGGTAACTTTTTTGGTCTCAAATAAAAAATAATTAAATCACTTCTGCTCATTTACTTACCATTAATTACATTATGAGTAGAGTTGAAAAATAAATAAATATATATTATTAAGTAGTAGTAATACTTTGCAATTAGGCTAGGCACCTGCAAGGCTGCAACTAATGTAGAGTAATAGCTACAATAAACCACATTCCTTCCCACCATCCCTCTCCGCATGGCATGAAAAAAATGCAAAAAGTTATTGTTAGATTGGGGTGTGATATTGTAACAGAAGTTACCTTTCCTAATAAAACAATTCAATAGACCTACATACTGGAAGGGTGCAACTTAGAATGCCATAACTGAAAAAGGAGGTGAAATTTTCATATATGAGATGCCAAAGTGAAAATATAGCATACTGCATATATACTAATAATGTCTTGTTAATTTATTTATTTTTGACAGCGTAATATTTTCCATCGAAAAAAAGATTCTACTACTAGAGAAAGTGAAAAAGTTTCAACATGTGAACAAGGTATCAATCGAGAAAAGAAAATGCAGCCAAAACCAATGCAGATACAATTCGCAATAAGCCAAAAAGTAATCAACTTAAGGAACCACCAAAATTATCACCACTGCTTTCAGGTGTAGCCACACATTTAAATGGCAAAGTTCTGAAACCACTTACATAATATAACATAAATTCTTATGAGCAAGAGCAACATAGCTTAATTTCAACATGGCGAAACTAAGCTTTCAACATAGCCACAAGACCAAAAGAAAAGAATACTGTCACTGAAATTTTCAGTACGCTTTATTCTATTCTCTCTCCGATCATAGATGATAAATTTTCTAGTTACATTGTCTGCCAACAATAGGACATCATCATTTTCAGACATGCACAAAATCACTATATAATTTGCAGAAAAGTTTTGAGTCTGAATATGCTCATAACTTACATTGAGCAATTGAGTCCAAGATTTTTCAACTGCAAATTCCATCATTAGCCAAACAACAAAATGGGTTCCCTTCTGATCAGTGTAAAGACACAGACAACCCTTCAAATCCCCAAGCCTAGGCTTAAAAGGCACTTCCAAAAGACCCTCAGGCATCAACAAATGTCTATATGACTCGCTCTTTAAGTCATACGAAAAGATTACCAAATTCCTGAGAGTAACAGTTCCCCATTGATAATCAAAACTCATGTTGTGAAGCGCTAACCAGTTTAAAGTGCCACTCACAAACCATCCAACTCGATCGAAAATGGGAAATGCAGGGCAAGTTAAAATTTTTCTCCAACAAGTGTCACCCATGCAGTGGAGTCTCATGTCTAGTTCCTGTTTTTCCACATCCCTACGGATTAGCATCACCTTGTAAGTGTCACTCCAATCATCGTACCCAAATCCATATGCGAAAAAATCGTGTTCAACTTCATAACGGCATGGTGAACCATCAGACATAGTCCCTGTTGCCGGGTTCCAAAATCGGATCCAATGTTCTCCAAAAACACAATCAAGCAAGCAAACCAACCCATTGCAAGAACCCACAAAAGAGTATGTGCAGTCGAAGTATTGGAAACTACAATCAACAAGTGTGGACGATGTGTCCTCAAGCAAAGAACGGTTAGAGCATAATGTGGTACCCGCAGGCATGTCAAGCTTGTCTCCTCTCGTGAAGGCTAGAAAGTTTAGTAGTGTGTGGGTGTTTTTGGAAGCCCTTTGAAGCTGTAATTTAACGAAAGTGGGACTGAAGATTAGGGTTTTCCAAGCCTTAGAAACGCAACTGAATCGCATGAGAGCTTTCACCGGAAGCCATGACAGAATTTCCACTACAAGGTCCTCGCAGAGTACAGGAGCCATCGCCATCACCGTGCCCACAGCCTTGACCCTTACCCACTTTTCAGTTTTCCACTTCGTATTATTAATCACTCTACAGTGTAAACGGTTTTACTTATTTTGTTGTGGAGAATATTTTTCAGAGATTTTTTTTTTAATTTTTTATCTTTTCTATTATGATATTTTCAGTTTTTTTTT
>JBBMKG010681455.1:0-10858 GCA_037834515.1 Lespedeza cuneata | reverse complement strand
TTTTTTTTAGCTTAACGTAGAAGTGTAATTATAGGCTTTTGATATATATTTCTTAATTAATTAATATAATATCTCTCTTTCTTTTTTTATATTTTTTAATACTAAAAATAACTCAAAAAATTAAGTATATTTTAATTTTTTTTATTATGTTTTAAATCCTAGTTTCTCACTCTCCTTTTCATTTCATTATTTTTGAAATCCTTTTCGAATTAATCGTTATAATTTTTCACCAATGTTTTACGTGATAACTTCACTTTGATAATATAGATTCTTTCATCATTTATTTTCACTCATCGTTCATATACAATATTATTATTTTTGATTTTCATTGATTGTTGAATGTTGTTCTTGGTATCTTATTGGGGTTATGAATTATCACCAACGTCAATATCCTTTTATATTTCAGGAAGTGCTTTTTAAAATACAACTTTTATTATGAAAAGTATTTTTTGAAATGCAATTTTTTATCCATAAAGTATTTTTTGAAACTCAATTTTCCATTACAGAATATACTTTCTGAAACAGAATTTTTTATTCTTGAAAATACTTTCTGAAACATAATTTTCTGTTACTTTCTATAACATAACTTTTTATTTTAATTTTTTTTATTTCAGAATACAATCTTTTATTTGATGATGTTGTTTCCGGGTGTTTAAACCGACAAGATGGGAGTATTTGAGATAGTCTAAGAAGGAAGTTTGACACTCAAAAAGAGGTGAGAATAAGAAGATAGAAAGAAGGTAATAAAATAGATGAAATTTTTTATATTTAATTAAAAAATTATAGGGTTATTTATGGAAAAAAGGAAAAAAATGAGATATATTTATTAAATTAGTTGGGTATAAAAGCCCAATGATATTAGTGATCACAACCAGATTGGGCTGCAAAGAATTTGCAGCCCAAATGAGCTTTGTTTCTTTCCAAAATTTTGGATAGCGTGGGCACCACCTTGGGCCTTGATACTAAGACAGACTGTGTCCTACATTTATATCGGCTTCTACAGTAAAAACACACTGGCATGACGAATCAACAGTAGTTTATGTCAGATGTTACTTGGTAGAGAAAGTAGGGTCACGACACAACATTCATGTTTTCTCTTCTTAACCCATCAACGATCACTATCACTTTTGTAATAAAAAGAGACGGTGACGTTTTCCAAAGGCTTCAACCTTGATTTATGCAAAATTAAAAGTTCGGCGTTACAATCCCACATTCAAAGCGCGCTCGCGTAGTCACCCGCCTTAATAGCTCTATTAAAACATTACTCTTCCATAAAAAGTTAATAAAAAAAGGAAGTTAGTTATTCGTTACAATCAATGTAATACATTTTCATTCACATTTCACACATTCAATAAAAATTCACTCTGCCCAAACATCGGTACAATGGATTTTAGGAAATGAAATAATAGAATAAATTATTCAAAATCCTATTATATATTTTATGAAAAATACTTTACGTACACGGTCTTAATATACAAAATAATTGTGGAAAAATATTAAAAATTCTGATAAGTGTATTAAAAACATTAATGATTATTTTAATAAAAAAAATTATATCTATAACTTTTAACTAACGTCATTGATCAAATACGTATATGAATATTTATAACACTCAAACACCCTCCTCAAATAAAGTCACACACCCTCTTCAAGTATCCGAACTAAATTTCTTCAAATAAAGTCATTAATCAAATTATATCTTCATTTTGCCTTTCAAAAAAAAAGTATCCAAACTAGATTTCTTTAACTTTTAAGGTCTAGCTTGCTCCATGAAAGTTGACTTATTCAAAAGTGGAACACATACAGTTGACAATAGTATTTCTCAATTAAAGTATCATTTTAATAATTCAATTTATTTAATTCTCATTCAATATTCACTTTCATGCCAATATAATGAGATCAGAAATTAAAGAGATTAAATTAATTTGTATGCAAGATTTTTATAATTACGACAATTTGAAATCATTTTGTCAAAAATATTTAAAGTATTCTATTAAAAAAAGATAATTACAGTAATAATTAACAAAACTGTGATAATTATTTTTTGATTGAATATTAGATTGTTTAAAAATCTTTTATATTATCTGTACATCTGCCGTTTATTTAAAATTAAAATACATAACTTTTTACAAAATAAAAGATAAAGAAAAAATAACTTAAATATTAATAAGAAATAAAAAAGTTAACGGTCAAATTTTGACAACATATTCATTTTTTTTTTTGGCAACGTCTGTTGTCATATGCTTATGAAGTTAGTCATTGAAACAGTTATCATGAATGTCACACTTTTCCAAACCACCCAAGTTTGATTGAAACAATCCATAGTCCCCCCAAAAGAATTCACTCAGTAACAAACAGCCACATAGCCCATGTGAGTAGCATGAATGAATTTTCAAAGAGATTGTGTGATGAGAGAAGGATGCTGAACAGTTAGAACCATCTTGAATGCACAAATGGATGGAGTCGGTTGCTGAAATTGTGCCTTAGTTATTGCATCACAGGCCCATGAGAAAGGGATGTTCCCAACAGTTCCCATTCCCAACCCTCTTCTATTTCCATCACCATCATCATCATCATCATTCCCACAAAACAGTTCACAAAAAACCACTTTTTTGTACCGAAAAGTCAAACCACCCTGGCTTGAAAATTGAAACTCGGAACACAGAATTTTACAACCTTAAAATTAAGTACTATACTATATACTACTATATAGTATATACACTATACACAACACGCCAATTACTGTCCTTTCCTAGCTTCTTACACGCATCACCCTAGTATTCAGTCCTTCTTGTCTCCTAAATTGTTTTAATTAGTACCTTCCTATTCTTAACGAATTAGCAACACATATTCTAAGTAACAACGAATGTCTCGGACACATTAAATATCCTAATGATCCCTTTATTTGGCTAGTCGACAAATTTAACCAAAAGGATTAATATAGAAAGCAGCAAAAAATTAAAAGAAATAAAAAAGAACATGAAAATGAAAATGAAAATGAATTAATAGTGAGAATATTAAAAGGTTGTTATAGAATTAAAATTGATTATATTAGTATTATTATTCTTATTGAAGGGAGTCCCCATGTGATAAAAGAAAGGAAAATGATCACAAGAGAGATAGGTGGTGAAGTGTGATTTTCTGAACAGAAGTGACGCAAGGAACACAGTGACCAAACTGAAGCAACTATCCTTTCTGTTTACCTCGAATGGCTTCTCAGCAATGTTGGACCACACCTATATTGAGGAGCTTCCGGGGAAGGTTGCAGCTTTTTGTTTGGTTCTAACTTTGATCATGTGGCTCCTACTCCAAGGAAATCAATAAATGGAGGTGGAATTGCATCTGAGGGGTTACTCTCTGCTTCATCTCTGTGTTCTGCCACTGATGATAGTGAGCCTTCACTGCCCAATATCTGTGCCGTGGAATTTGAGAAACCATAAAAGTTGTGATTGTTTTGTTGCTGCTGCTGTTGCATTACCATCATATATTGGGGGTAGTGAGGATAGAAACCAGATGGTTGGTGATGACTCTGCCCAAAATACTCTCCCATCATGTCATTGCTTCTACCACCTACAAATTCAAAAAGAAAAAAAAATATTATTACATTTTCCGAAATTTTGTAACATGATCCTAGACTATTGTATTATTATCCGAAATATTATATGGTCCAACATTATGTAATTGCAATGTGAAGCTAGAGAAAAATGTGATTTTTATATATGGAAATTTAGGGGGGAGGACTAGTTTATGTTGCATCAGTCACTGTTGTAGACTAAAAGGGTAGATGGAGAAAATCAGAGAAGTGAGATAAGTTAACTTCGTTTGAAAAGTTGGAAATAGTGAGTTTAAGGGTAATGAAAGAAGCATGAAAGTGAGGATATAAACCTGAAAAGAAATCAAGTGATGTTGGTTGAGGATACAAGGCAATATGAGGAGGGGCCAGTTTGGTGGTTGAGATTGTTTCCTTGGGAGCAATCATGTGGGGTGAGGCATTTAAGCCAAACTCAACCCCACCATTAGGAGGCGCTACTCCATGGAAGGGTGAAGCACCATAACGAAAAGTAGCCATGTTAGTAGCGTTGGCAAGTGCTGCTCCATTTGGGAGATTAAGACAATAGTGTTGTAGTGGAAGTGGTGGTTCTGTTCCTGAAGCAGTGGCAATGCTGCTTGTTGTTGTGTTTTCCTCAACTCTTTTGTAAACAGATTGGCTCAGTCTTCTTCTCCTGAAGGCGCTGGACTGTTCTCTATACTTTCTGGCCATAATAACATGCCAATGATTCTTCACTGCATTATCTGTTCTTCCAGGGAAAAGCCTTGCAATCATGGCCCATTTGTTGCCATAAATCCTATGCGCTTGCATTAGTCTTTCTTCTTCTTCTTCAGTGAATGCTCTCCTATTGATCCTTGGATCCAACTGGTTGAACCATCTCAACCTACAACTCTTACCTAAAACAATGAAAATGAAAATCTCATCAAAACAACGATAACAGACCAAACCATTTAAAAAGGGTCACCACCAAAAAACAGAAAGGTTTTTCAAGAAAAAATGAAGCATAGGATTATGGCTATATGATATCATTTTTCACTAATTCTCACACCTGATCTTCCTTCTAACTTTTCAGCTATGAGGTTCCAGTTTTGAGGGCCATAAAGTGCCACAAGTTCTTTGAGCTTGGAATCTTCTGCTGGTCTCCAATGCCCTCTAGCACAGAGTTTGGAGTGTCCTGAACCACTACCAGAATTCTCATTAGGGTTCTCTTCGTTAAAGTTATTAGCATTATGGTTAACTTTGTCACTATCTTCACCCCCATCACCATCATCACTGCTATCAGACCCTTTACCCTCTTCTTCTTCCACCACATCATCACTGTTGAGGTGTTCCTCATAGTTATTCCTCCCAAGACACTCCCTCATGAAGGGTAACCCCCAGTTTGTGCCCCCATTAGAGACATAGCAATCTTGATGAGAGGAAACCACACCATAGTTGGTACAAAGAGAGAGAGAATCCATATCAGCATAGGCCATTCCTAATGGAGGAGAAGAAGAAGAATAGGAGGAAGATGAGTATCTAGTTAGGCCCTTATTTGTGTTCTCTTGTGAGTAAATAACACTAGCTGGCCATGAAGCCTTCATTTTTGTTCTATCTTTCTCACCAAAGAAGGGTATGTGAATATGAAATATGAAACTGTTATGAAGTGGAAAAACCAAAGAAAGAATATTTTATGCGATGAAGAAGAGGAGTAACATGAGAGCAAAGTTTGACAGGACAGATAGTGAAGGGAAAGAACAGATTTTGCAGAACTTAAAAAAAAAGAAAAAAAGCTAAAGTTCTCTCAAAGTTTCACAAGTGTTTGAAGCCTTTTAAGAGATATACCTAGACGGATTCTTTCTTCACTAATGAAACCATTGGTTCAATGAGAAAAAAGAGAGAGAAGAGACTTTGAAGTAGTTAGGTACCCAGACTGAGGCAATGATCCTGGCATTCTTCATTTAACCAGTTGCTGTCATTATATTACTACTATTTATTCTATTCTTTTAACAAATCACACCTCACTCACACGTGTGAGAGTGAGAGACAGAAAAACTCTTTATTTTCTCATTTTTTAAAATTTTTTCGAGCACTCTCTCTCTCTCCATTCATGGTGGGTTACAGGGTCTTAGGCTGTCTCTCTCTAAATTGACAAGAAAGACACTTATGTGATGGGTGCTTACTTCGGCTTGTGGCAGCAGCAGGGACATCTTTCTTTTCAAAACAGAAGCAAAAAAAAATTTGAGGGGTTTTTGCCTTGTTTGTTGCTATTGCTACACAACACAACGGAACAAGCCTTGTCATGTTCGTTCATATGATGCACTAGTTAAATGACCCTAGTATGTAGCGTATTCATCACCCTATTTTCTCTCTCTTTCAATATCTCTGTCCCCATCAACCATCAGCGTCACTATACTTACTGCATTAGTCCCTCGGCTTGTGCTTGTGTTTTTGCTTGGTCTTCTTGTGATTGCTCGTGTTGTGTTGTGTTGTGTTGTGTTATGTTATTAACTAGATGCAATTGAAAGAGGGTCCAATAACCTTGGTTTCAGTTGAGGTAACCACTTGAAGTAGACCTAACGACCAACCAATCCCTTTGGTAAAGAATTACTCTAGACATGTACCTCAACTAACTCACTACATCTGTATGTATATCAAGAGGGTTTTCATTTTATTTAGTGTACTTTTTTATGATTAATGTATTCTTATGTGAGATTAGGGTAAACTTTGTATTATTTCGTTAAATGTTGTTTGTTTTAAATAAATTATTACTTTTGTTTAGTGTTCATAAATTAATTATATTAATAATTAATATTACTATTGTAACCTTTTAATTTTAAGTATTTTTAATTTAAATAAATAATTTTCAAATACTATTGCTTAAATAGTTCATAAATTTAATTTAATACATTGACAAATGTTGTCTAAAAGGAGTTTATTGTATAAGTTTTTCTTAAAGTAAATTATGTTGATATTCTTTTAAGGTTTTTTTAGATTTTATAAACCCTTCTTATTCATATACAAAACTCTTTAATTATTAGAAAAATATTACATTAACATCCTTTTATACATTATAATAACTCCCACTCTCTTTTAATTTTTAAAAACATTACGGTGAAACTATTCATAAAAGTAATGTTAAATAATGAAAATGTAATCAATTGAAATTAAAAACAAAAAACAAAGAGTATGAGTACAATTTGCTTCTTTCTAATAGGTGGACGTACGTGGGTTTTAATTTTTGAACGAGAAATATTAGTAACATAACTTTTGTCATATTATTTTGAATACACATTTTATTAGTAGTTAAAATTATTAAAAACTATAATTTTATGATAATTTTCACTTTGTATTTTATTAATCAACTCTGAGAATATTTTGTAGCTTTTTACTTTCAATCAATAATATAGAATGTGTGAGTGTATTATAGGATATGTTGTTATTAGGAGAGTATAACTCGGTTAATTAAATAGAGAACGTGAGTTATTATAAATGTTGTGATAATTTTCTTTGGTTCTCTCACAGATGGAAAATAAAAAGAGATCAAAAGTGTATGATTTGAATTATTTCAATTATTTGTGAGAAAATTAAATGACAAGTAATATTTGGATATATTTATCATTGATACTCATAATATTTACTTTATTCTTTAAAATGAGTTTGTATCTTTAAAATGTAGTTAAAAGAATTGAATTAGATTAAGCAGAACAAAAATCCGTTCTTACCTATCATTTACCTTTAGTTTAATTTCGAATCCGTATTTATATATACATTTTCCAAATCAAAACCATTAATTCAAATATAACTCACTATTCAACAAGGCATGCATCCTATGATAATGGAAATGGAGAAGAAAAAATAGGTTGCTATAATAGTTGGTCTAAAAAGATGATGGATTTATATGAGTTTTCAATTCAAACTATGAAGGATTTAGGCTTTTATAGACCAACTTCGTACAATCCTTAAGTACTTTTTAAGTTTTTCCACTAAATTAATGAGTATACAAAAACAAGTTAATTATGTCACCTAGATAACAACTTTAAACTAAGGATACTCATTTTCAATCTTAGACTTAGCATCTAGGGATATTACACTTTAGTAAAATTGACACGCAGCAACAAACTATAATTATGTCACCTCTTTTACAACTTAACTCAAAAACACCCCTGTTAACTGTTAACTCTTGAATACAACCAAGACACAAAACCTTAGAATATGTTGCTTTACAAACGAGATAAGCTAAAAAAAAATGGAGAAGAACCAAATATAAAAGTTGGCACGTTTGTATGAAAAGAGATGAAATAAATTTTTTAAAAATTCTAGTTCTGGCCTTCATAAAATATTTCCTTCGGTTAGAAATATGAAAGGAGGAGAAATTTACATAATTTACTTATTTATTCTTAACTATTCATATATGATATTGATATGCATATCACTACCGGTGACATTATTCGTTCTTTCATAAATTAAGTTGTTCAAAATCAAACTCCATAATCGATTATGGTCATCTATAATAGATTATGTGTTTCATATAAGAGGAATTGAAAGAGAGGTTAATCGATTATCCAAACACTTAATTAATGATAATCGATTATTTAGACTTTTTCTTCGTAGAGCATCTTATTTATTTATCTCAACTTGAAAAGTTGTGTGTGATGTTATTTATTTTATCTTAATGCCTACTTGAGTTGCTCTTGATTAGTTACAAGTTGTCAAATTTGTGAAATATATTCGTCATAATATAGTCATAATTAGGATATAATATATTGACAAGTAACATTTTTTTTTTTACTTTAGATCAATTTTAAAAAATATATATATTTAATAAATTATGCATACATATATAATTCAAATAAATAGAAATATAAGTATTTAAATTTACATGAAAATAAAAATTTATTAAAAAATAAAATAAAGTTGTTTGAAAATATAAATGAAATTTAAGACAATAGATAATGTGATTTTTTTTAAAACTAATTGTTTAGTAAAGGATGATATTTGAGTAATTTTTTAACAAGAAAATACTTAAAAAATAATTAATAATTGAATTTTATAATATATATATATATATATATAATGATAAAGTCACTTGTCTAAAAAAGAGAATGAAATAATATATATGATTTAATTTAATTTAGAATCAATTAATAAAACTTCAAGAATAAATACAATTTCATTCATAAAATTTTGCTTTGATTGATGCAATCAACGTTGTATAAATAACCGCTACTCTGTCATTTAATTGTAAGCCAAATCAAAGTAGTTTGAATAATGGATAAATTTGTGGAAAAAAATCTAATAACTGATCATATAAATTGTGATAATCGATTCCAACCAACATAATCAATTATGTTAGTTAGTTTAATCTATTACGTAAAAAAAAATTACTTTAGTTTTTAAAAAAAATATATTTTAAATTAAAAAATATGTAAGTAAAAGTAATAAAGTAATTTTATATTAAATTTATTTTTTATTCATTTATTTTATTATTCAAAATATTTATTTTTATTTTATTTTATTTTATTCTATTTTATTTCATTATTTTTATATATTATTTCTTTTTATTCTATTTCACCTATTTTTCTTTATCTTTTTCACTTTTTTTTTCTCTTCCTATCCAAACATTCACTTAGATCAGCTTGGTACCATGAGATTGTGCAGACATGAAAAGAAAGGGACAACAGTGAAGGTAGATGGCACAGTTTGGAAAGAGAGAAGAGGTGAGAAATTTTCAATTGAAAAAGCTGGTGAATCCCACGCGCACAACTTTCCCCTCAAAGCTGTGAGGAAAGGCGATGAAATGCTACTCCTTCACTATTACACACCATTTTTTATTATATCATCTCACCATTTTTATTAATAATAGTAATATTAATAATAATAAATAATTAATCGTACGTATCATAATTTTAATATAGTAAATAAATAATAATATTCATAATAATAGAAATATTACAAAGATAAATCGATAATTTATTATCTTAATTTATTTCTCATATTTTCTCTTCCATCAAATCAAATAATCATTTCCATTCTATTTTTCTTCTCTTTTTGTACAATCATTTCTAAACAATAATTTATTATGAACTATAACCATATTTTAAAAATAAATATCTTTCTTGCACAATGCATAAGTTAAAATATTAGTTAAAACTAAAAGTCCATAAAATTAAGAGAAAACATATAGATAAGATTTAATCTAGACAATTAATGATATTTTTTTTATTAATATACTATAAATTGAATAAAAAAATCAAATTATCTTTGTGAAAATTTGATAAAAACTATTTTATCCATTATAATAAAATATTATTTTTAATGAAATTATGTATCTGTTTTTTATACAATATATTTAAGTTTTAAAATATTTTTATATAAGTAGGCCGCCGTACTTTTTTCACCATGCGGCCATGAAATGTCATGTTTGACCCGTATTTATATGGTATATTTTCAATGTTTATAATATTTTTGGCTAAATTATTAATTTAGTCATTTTATTTATTTATTTTATTCGATTTGATCTTACTATTATTAACATTTTTAATTTATCTTATTTATTTAGTTCAATTTAGTCACATTAATATTATTAAAAATTTTATTTTAATCCTTCCATTTTTAAAGTCATTTCAACTTAGTCTCTCCTAATCGTCTAATTGAGACTAATGTTCATAAAATTTACAATTAGTGACAGTTTTGTTTCTTCCTAGTAACTAAAATGTTGATATAACTTTTTTGTTTGGCAATTTTTTTGTCCTTAATTTTAAACACTAATAGTTTTGATATCAATTAAATTAGATGAACGAATTGAAGGATTCAATTAAACTTTTTAATAATAGAATGATCAAAGAAGAGTGGAGGTGGAGATTGGAGTGGAGGAGGGAGTGGTTTGAATGGGAAAGAAATTTACTAACAAATTTTATGCAGGTACTCCTCTCTGTCTCTCTTAGGAGGGATAGTAAGGATGGATGGACGTGGAAGAACAACCCAACGGTTCCGTACTCTGTTAGACATGCGTATGACTGCCTTGTACGTTGTCAAGATCCTCCCCAAGTGGATATTTTTAAATTGTTATGGTCTAATTTAATTCCTTCGAAGGTAAATGCATTTAGGTGGAGACTTCTTCTGAACAGAGTGCAGACAAAGGATAATCTTCTCAAACGTGGAATAATGGTTAGGGGGGGTGATATGAATTGTGTGTTCTGTGAAAGGATAGTTGAATCAAATGTTCACTGTTTTTTCACCTGTAGGGTGACATATAGTATTTGGAGTGGATGCTATAATTGGCTTGGTTTCAACTGTGTTCTCCCACAAAATGGTTTTGAACATTTC
>JBBMKG010681454.1:0-10845 GCA_037834515.1 Lespedeza cuneata | reverse complement strand
TACATGCTGGGGTGAGATTGGAATATTAGTTTGTTATTTATATTTTTTACTAAAACAATCTTATAAAATCTACCTTATCAAATAATATGTCAAAATTTTTATAAATTTTTAAGGATTAAATATGTTTTTAATCTTTTAAAAATATGTTAAAATTGGTTTCAATCATTTATTTATTTTTCTTTGTATTTTGATCCTCCACATTTTCAAAATACCTTATTTTAATCCAAATGCTAACACCGTTCATTAAAGTGTGTTTATATCATTCTAATCATATTTTTAAATCAGAGGTGAGTTGATTCTCATGTTATTTTCTAGTTAAGTAATCAAAAGAATTAAACCTAGCTAGTAACAAAAATAAACAAACAATATTATTAAAAAATATTTTTTTAATTTATTTTTATCATCTTATACACAAAGAATTAACAATATCTTTCTATTTTGTTGTAACATTAACCAAAACAAGCTATTATATTTAAAGAATGATGATATCATAGCCATGAATATATTAACAATGTTAATATTTAGACTAAAATTAAGTATTTTTAAAATGTGAAGGATTAAATACAAAGTTTTTTTTTCTTTCAAAACACTAAAATCAAATTCAGTTTTACAAGTTTTTTATTTTTAATTTTGAACAAATTGATCCAGATTTTTTCTTTAAAATATAATAAAACTATTTAAAAAAAATAAAATTAACCAAACACGATAAAAATAGAAAACTACTTATTTTATTAAAAAATATTTTTGTAATAAATAAATTTAAAGAAACGGAATTATTACACTGAAAATCCCAATGCATAATGTTACTAAATATATAGAAAAAAAAAAGTATTTATGAAAAGGAATATTACAAGAATCTAAATTTTAATATTTGAAGATGAAAAAGGACAAATGAAGGAAGGACACAGAGAGTTGTGTGACAGAGAGGGACTATTGAGTGGAGAGTGGGACCAAAGTGTTGGACACTGTAATAAAAACCGTGTTTTTTTGAGTTCTTAAATGGACACCCAACCCAACCCAAAGTACCCAATTCATCACAACTACTGAACAATCCGAAACCGACATTCTACGTCGTCGTCGTCAATATATGTGTGCTTATTTGCTCTTTTCTCTCTCTAGTTCTTAATCAAACACCACCTTCTCACAAATCCCATTTTTTCATCTCCTTCGTCTTCTGCTTTTCTGTTTTGGCTCTTCAAGTCAAGTCTCAAAGCTCAAAACCCCAGGTACCCTTTTTTCTTTTTCTGGACTTATTTTGTTTTTGTTTTAATTTTTGTGTGTTTGTTTATTGATGGGTATATGTGGAATGTTATGTTGATTTTGTACAAGAGGGGTTTCATATTTTTTGGATTTTATTTTATTCTTATTTCACAGCTGTAGTCTCAATTTTTTTTTTGTTGCGAGGGGAGGGGGGTAAATCTGGTATTTGGAGTGGAATTGGGATTTTGGACAGGGTGTAGCAGAAAATTGGTTTCCTTGTGCTTTTTTTTTTCCTGGAAAAAAAATTGAAAATTTGGGTCTCAAATAATCAACTTCTTTTCTGTGTCAAAAAATTGGTTTTTATTTTTTATTTTCTTTTTAATCTAATGTTTTCTTACCCTTAATTTTGCAAAATATTGGCCAATTAGGGCATATGCTTGTTTTTCAGCTGAAAGCCTGAAAATATTTTTAATAATTGGAGGAACTTGAATGAGAATATATAAACACTAGGGGGTTCATGATTCACGGATTTCTGAAGTTTTTATTTTTTTATTGAAGATTTTCATTTTCTTCAGATTATCTGAAGAGTCCTGTCTCACGATCTAATGTACTGTGTGTTACAAGGATTCCATGCCTTTTCATGTTCTATGATGTTGTATTCTTTTCAAATCATGGAAATACTTTCTTGTGATACGTAGAATAGAAAGTTTTTTTTTTAGTGGGATAAGGTTTTGTTGTTGTGGTAGAATAGAAAGTATTCAAGACTCGTTTTGATTATTGTCTTGCTTATTGATCACGGAGAAGACATTTGGGGAAGTGGTGGTTGAAGCGTTTTGGAATTTTTCTCTTTCTTGCTTAAGTTTTAAGGATTACTAGCTTTTTGACAATGATATCCATCTCTTAATTTTTTCTTTCTTTTCACTTCAGGGGGTTGAATCATGCCATACTTTGTCTTGTTTATGACAGGAACATACTGAATAGTAATTTAAAACCTCATGCATAAAAATATATATTCTAAATCCTGTTGCTTTCCTTTGCACACGCACACACAATTTTTTTAATAAATCATGTCTTTCTTTAAAAAATATTAATTTGAACGTGTCATGCCTTTCTTTAATAAGTCGGTTAAAGAGAATAATTTTACTTGAGTAATGTTTATTTTCTGAGGATCTTCCAAATGATTGACTTTGGATATTATGATAGGTTCAAGTGTTTTCAAGAAAAGTTGAGCTTGGTCAATGTGCTAATGTTATACTCAGTTTGGTCTACACTCTGCAGCTGGTGTTTTGCTTTTTCCTTGTTAGGAGTTAGAAGAGTTTGTCTCCCAAAAGAATAAGATTTTGATGCCAAGATGCATCATAGAATCAGTATACTACTGCTAGAATGCATCCTTGAATATTGATAAAGATCAAAAGCAAATTTCTGGATTAAGGATATGCTTCTTTTGTCTAAGCATTTAAAGCAAAACTTTCACTATTTAAGCACTTGATTTTAATCTACTGACAAGGTAAATAGTTATACTGATACATCAAAAGCAAACCATATAGTGCCATATATTTTAAAATCTTTACTACAATAATGTTGCCCCTTTTTCTATATTGAATTTTGATAATGATAATTTAAAAGGTTCATACTCCAGTTGATTAAAATTACTTTCATGTAAGGCTATTGAATATACATCTGATAAATCTTGAACCCTGTTTCTTTCTTTCTTTGCAGGTTTAACGCCTCTCAAGTTTTCCCAGAAGCTAATTAATTATTGGTAATGAGCAATCTCAAGCTAGGTGTGGAAGTTGTGGGTGCTCATGACCTTATGCCTAAAGATGGGCAGGGCTCGTGTAGTACTTATGTGGAACTTCACTTTGATGGTCAGAAATTTCGGACAAAAACTAAAGAGAAAGATCTGAATCCTGTTTGGAATGAGAAATTTTTCTTCACTGTTACTGACCCAAACAAATTGCAAAATCTCACCCTTGATGCCTGTATCTACCACTATAACCAGAGCAATAATTCCAAAATATTCCTTGGTAAGGTCCATCTCACTGGACCCTCATTTGTCCCATATTCTGATGCTGTTGTTTTGCACTATCCTCTGGAAAAGAAAAATGTTTTTTCCCGCATAAAAGGAGAACTTGGTTTGAAGGTATATGTCACTGATGACCCTTCAATAAAATCCTCAAACCCTCTTCATGATGTGGAACCCTCTGTGGACACAGTCCAACGCTCAAACCCAGATCAATCACCAGTTTCATTCACAAATTCAATCTTGAACGTCTTTTCTCGCAAGAAAAATGAGACAAAGCACACGTTTCATACCGTTGCAAGTTCAAATGAAGAAAAGCAGCATAAATCTTCTCCTTCAGCAGCTGCAAAGACAACTAAAGATCATGGGATGCATGAGGTTAAATCTGGACTGCCTCCTACAAGAGTTTTTCATGGATATTCAGGTTCATCCTCTCCAATGGATTATGCACTCAAAGAGACAAGCCCTTTTCTTGGAGGGGGACAAGTAGTTGGTGGGCGAGTTAAACGTGGGTACGGGCCAGCCAGCTCCTATGATCTTGTTGAACAAATGCAGTACCTTTTTGTACGAGTTGTAAGAGCTCGTGACCTTCCATCAAAGGGTGTGACTGGGGGGCTTGATCCATACGTGGAGGTAAAGGTTGGAAATTTCAAAGGAATTACCAAACACTATGAGAAAACTCAAGATCCTGAATGGAATCAGGTGTTTGCATTTGCAAAGGACAATCAGCAGTCAACTATGCTTGAAGTTGTGGTTAAAGACAAGAATATGTTACTAGATGAAGTTATTGGCACTGTGAGGTTTGATCTCAATGATATTCCTACACGTGTTCCTCCGAATAGTCCATTGGCTCCTGAATGGTATCGGATTGACAAGGGTAAGGACAAGAAAAAAGGGGAGTTGATGCTTGCTGTATGGTTTGGCACACAAGCCGATGAAGCTTTTCCTGACGCTTGGCATTCTGATGCTCTCTCTCCTGCTGAAATGTCTTCATCTGCATATGGTATGATGAGATCAAAAGTTTATCATTCACCAAGATTATGGTATGTACGGGTTAAAGTGATCGAGGCACAGGACTTGCATGTATCGGAAAATTCCCAAATCCACGATGCCTATGTTAAGTTACAGATTGGTAGCCAGATTTTGAAGACAAGACCAGTTCAATCAAGGACCATGATTCTCCGTTGGGACCAAGAGATGATGTTTGTTGCTGCCGAACCCTTTGACGAACATTTGATTATTTCTGTTGAAAATCGAGTTGGTCCCAACAAGGATGAGACTATTGGAGTTGCTGTTATTCCTTTAAACCAAGCTGACAAGCGTGCTGATGATAGACCTATCCATAGTAGGTGGTATCATCTTGAAGAATCTATGTCATCTGCGATGGACGGAGAGCAAGGAAAAAAGGAGAAAGATAAATTTTTTAGTAGAATTCACCTCAGTGTCTGTCTTGATGGTGGTTACCATGTTTTTGATGGGTCAACTTATTATAGTAGTGATCTAAGAGCCACATCAAAGCAGCTCTGGAAGAAGTCAATTGGTATCTTAGAACTCGGCATTCTAAGTGTCAATGGACTTCATCCAATGAAAACCAGAGATGGAAGAGGGACAACAGATACATACTGTGTTGCAAAATATGGGAATAAATGGGTTCGCACTCGAACTATTAGTGACAGTCTTAGTCCAAAATACAATGAGCAGTACACTTGGGAAGTTTATGATCCAGCTACAGTTCTCACTGTGGGGGTGTTTGATAACGGACAACTTAATAGTTCAGATGGTAACAAAGATCTAAAAATTGGCAAAGTTCGGATCCGGATTTCAGCCCTGGAATCTGGCCGTGTTTACACCAATGCGTACCCCTTACTGTTGCTACATCCTTCAGGTGTCAAGAAGATGGGTGAGCTGCACATGGCCATTAGGTTCTCCTGTTCCTCGGCGGTTGACTTGATGCAGTTGTATTTCAAGCCCCACTTGCCAAAAATGCACTACAAAAGGCCACTTAACATAATGGAACAGGAAATGCTGCGACACCAAGCTGTCAATGTTGTTGCTGCTCGACTTAGTAGAGCGGAACCCCCTCTTAGAAAGGAGGTAGTTGAATACATGTGTGATACAGATTCTCATCTTTGGAGTATGAGACGCAGCAAGGCAAACTTCTACCGTTTGATGACAGTGTTTTCTGGAGTTCTCAAAGTTGTAAGATGGTTGGGGGAAGTTTCAACATGGAAGCATCCTATAACAACAGTGCTGGTACACATTCTGTTTCTGATGCTCGTGTGTTTCCCGGAACTTATCATGCCGACTGTGTTTCTATACTTGTTTGTAATTGGCATGTGGAATTGGAGATTCCGGCCGAGGTACCCTCCTCACATGAACACTAGACTCTCTTGTGCAGAAGTGATAACTCCAGATGAGCTTGATGAAGAATTTGACACATTTCCCACCTCAAAAAGCCCTGACATAGTACGTCATAGGTACGATCGGTTAAGAAGTGTGGCTGGGAGGATTCAGAGTGTTGTTGGAGATTTAGCTACTCAGGGAGAGAGGATCCAAGCTCTTGTGAGTTGGCGAGATCCTCGTGCCACCGCGATGTTCATGGTATTCTGCTTTGTGGCTGCTATTGTGTTGTATGTGACACCCTTCCAGCTGCCTATTCTTCTGACTGGATTTTACCTTATGAGGCACCCGATGCTTCGGAGTAAGGTGCCGCCAGCACCAGTTAATTTCTTCCGCAGGTTGCCGGCTCTCACAGACAGCATGCTGTAAATTATTATGGACACTCGTGTCTTCTCGAAAACTTATCTGCTGCTGCTGCCAGTGTTTGAATCTGGCATTAAGTTTTGGCAGTGGTTGTAAAATCATTGGAGCTTTCTCGCTTTGTGTTTGTTTATTGAGTGTTGACCATTGATGTAAATGTATACTTAGTGTGGAAGACTCCAATATAATTTTCATTTTAACCTGCGGTTTTGAACTTGTGCTCTGGAATGTCTCGCGACTCTGCTAATCGATCTTTCATGTGTCCAAGAAAATTTTCTTTTGAAGAGTTCTGAAATGATCTTTGGCCTTTGGATTCAATTTGCTATACGGCTATACCTTGAAAAAAATAATTGAGAGAACTATATTTAGGGATGAGTATTTTGATTATATGCAATTTTCTTTCTAAATATTTTTACCTTTCAATCTTAAAGAAAATCTAAACTGATTATTTGCTAGTTAACACTATACGAGGATGCTATAGAGTCATATTACGATTACGTGTCTCCTGATTTCAATAATTTAACAATCTACTGGCTGGATTTCGAATCTTTTGATAAATTCTTTAACCAAACTTAAAGTGTACACGCGCATGTGTACAATAAATTATAAAATTGTTAAAATCGAAACCTTATCCTGTTTCCATTTTTACACGCCAGTAGTACTCCTTTGAATTACATAAGACTTACCTGAAGTGGATGCAAATTTTTAAATACCAAATTCAAGACAAAATGTATTTAGTTTAAATAGAACCGAATTGATTCTTATATCAGTTTTGAACATGTCTATTGGCTCAATTATTAAAGTTAGAAAAAGTATTTTTCTTTTTGGTTATAAAAAAATTATTTGATTTCCTATGCCATCAACACAACCATGTTATCACTGTTGTCCTTACAATTGTCACTAGTCAACCAAATATTACATTCATTATCACCACCCACACCTTAGGTAAATTACTATTATTGTTGTTGTCGTTAATTTGTTAGCATTATCGTTAGGAAAAAATTATTAGATATTCTGAGATTATTCTTTGTTTACGATCTCAACCAGTTTTAACGTGATATATACTCTCTTTTTTTTTAATTTATGAAAAAGTAGTAATAATACTTAATTAGATATGATGTATGAATTAGTAGAGACCATGATGATCCTTAATTAGATATTCTGATATTACTCTTTGTATTTTTTTTCGTTCTTTACTTATTTATTATCATTTCTTAAAATATTTGGATAAACTATAAACTATATTTGCCTATTTAATTAATTTACTTAATAACACCATAGAACATGTCAACAAAAATAATTTACAGAGATTGAAACAACAAAGACTGATTCATTAATGTAAACTCATGCAAAACACACATAAGACTATATATATAGTCGATTAAATCTAAATTCAACACTTTCATGTCCAAGGGTTTGGAATCCCCTATTTATTGTACAAGTATAGTCTTCTCTTACGTGACTGAGAAGTATGATCACAAGCTTAGTTTACATTTGTGTACATACATATATATATATGTATCATGCATCAGACCAGTGAATGTCTAATTCACCCCAGTTGCTTTTTGGAACACCCAAAGCCATCCAAACAGCTTTAGAGGCATCAACAACATTGTTAGGGCATGGAGGCTGGAAATCATGTTGAGCATCACACCCTCTTGTAGAATCACACTCATCAACAACTATGGCATTCACCCTTCTTCCATTTCCAAAGATAGTGATCTTGTGATGACACCTCCTTCTATTATTGAACCATCCAGTTGATAATGCCACAACTGCAGTGTTGTCTGAGTGAAACTTGTTGTCACATTTTGAAGGGTCACCTCCATCTCCACCTTTCTCAAAACTATTCAGTGTTAGGGTTGCCTTTGTGTGTTGAGACACAGGTGGAGAACACTTGAATGTAGGGTAAAGTTTCCCCTTTTTGCAACACTCAGAGTCATTCTCTCTATTGCATTTTCCTGAAGGAGGCTTTTTTCCCCTTAATATTCCACTAGGTTTGCACGTGGCACCTTCAATATTTATCCACAAGCTTGCTACAAGAATTAGAAGAAAGAGAATGGTTTGAAAAGAAGTTGGACAAATTTTGATCTTCGTGATCATTCTCTTTTGAGCTTCTTTTATCTCTCAATGATGACGTGTAATTACAGATTATAATCAAGAAGTATTTATAGACATACCGATTAGCAGTCCAAGCTAGAATGTCATAATCCCCTTGTCAAATAAGACATTCTAATAAGTTTAGTTTTCATTTACCATCCAATGAACATTGTTAAGATGCCACCGCGTATCATTGCTCATGATTATCTCACGAATAAAATAAAATTTAGTTTTTCTAAGCATACGTTACAATCTTGATTTTACCTCCTGCTTCTTATTAATCTTATTATTTTACTCCTTCTGTCTTGTTACGATTGTTATCTTAGATTTTTTTACGTACACTAAAAAAAATTAATAAATAAATAATATGTAAATAAAAGTGATAATTTTACTAAATTAATCTTATTATATTTAAGAAAATTATTATTATTTATTTAAAACAATGAACTCAATAGTATTATTGTATATATAAATAAAAAATAATTAATACTATTATATTAAAAATAAAATAACATTCATTTTAAGACTCATATTTTATATATATAACACTTGTAATGGAGAGAATATTTTTCTTTTTTGGTAGGGAAAGTCATTTTTAGAAGAAAAGGACATTGATTAAATTTTTTTGTAATATTTAATGGAACAAATAATAAGCATTCCCCGATTGAACACATGTTCGAGTTCGAGCAAATCTACAAATTGGGTAATTTACTTGAAGTATTCAGGCCGCAAAATAGATTCCAAACTCAACGATTCTTTAGGCATAATTTGTCCATAGGAGAATCTTATATATACATATATATGATGAATGTAATGCAAAGCACGCATTATTTGCTAGAAGAGACAATATTGTATATTCCGGTCAATGATTCTTTTATTGCAGGCATCCAAATCAGAAATTCCAAACATTATTTTAGAGATCCTCCTTGAAAGCAATAAACTCGCGCTTCACTATATTTTCCCAGAGGAATCAACCACCACACTTATGTTTGACATTAATTGTCTTATATGCTCACTGCTTTTCTTAAAAAAAAAAAAAAAAATCACATGGATTGTAAACCATGAAGATAATGCCATGCGGGTATGTCCTTGATGGTGAATTCTTTGTCTACGAGCATTCAATAATTTTTTTTTTATATATTCGAAAAAAATCAAGATTACAATACTCCTTTCACTTGTATGGTGTGAAAAGTGTTAATGGCATCAGTGGTCGAAGTTATTCAGACAGGATTTATTATCACTAGTTACGCGAACAATACAAGGCAAAATCCTTTGCTAGGTAATTAATCATAATAAAATATAAGAAGAACAAAGTTTGTTTGATTTTCAAACTAAAGTTTGCATTATTGCAATTGAAATTTAATTTGTTATTTAATATTTAATAGTATTGTATATCTTAATTAACTTTATGAACGAAACATCAAAATCACCATGAATTAGTGCACCTATCCATACGGTTTATGTTTAGGTTTATGACAACCAGGAGCTAGGAAGCAACAGATGAGCAAAATGTTAGGAGAAGAGTTAATATATATGTTCGCATTTTGCAGTATGAATGGCATAATATATCAATTTTAGTATTCTATAATTAAATTATAGAATTAAAGAGGCTTGATTATATTTTTGTCTCACTATTTATTTATTTTGTTAAATTTAGTCCTACTATTACTTTTTTGCCCAAAATTTACAAAATTGTTTTAATATTTTCTTATCCATTAGCTTTTTTTAATTATTAACAGCAGAAGTTGTTAATTATATTTAATCATTAACTACAGAAGTTAACAACAATGACTTAACCACGTGTGCACCAAAGTAACGACATTTTACTTAATTTAATGGATGAGAAAATATTGAGCAAAACATTGTTATTTCATTATACACGTGTCTGACTCATTGTTGTCAGCTTATGCAATTAATGATTAAACATAATTAATAACTTTTGCCATTAATAATTAAAAAAAAGTTAACAAATAGGAAAATATTAAAACGATTTTATAAATTGTAGGACTAAATTGAAACAAAAAATAATAATAAGACTAAATTGAATAAAATAAATAAATAGTGAGATCAAAGATGCAATTAATTCAATTAAAGAATTATGTAATAATAATTATTATACAAATAAGATTCTTCCCTTTCTTTTTTTCCATTAATTCCCGTCTCTCTTCCAATCTCCTTCCACATTCTTCGTCATTCCTCCGTTTCAACTTCTAATTCCCTTCCATGTTCTCTGCTCCTCCTCCATTTTAATTTCTGTTATAAAATTATTACGTTGATTTCCATGATTAAGCCAAATCAAAATTCTTGATTTTAAAACGGTAACAACTTAAAATCCTAACATCTTTACCACTTACCATAACAAAGTAAATGAAGAGGCTCCTCCCATCTTTCACCTCGTACGTGTTGCATGTGAGACAATGAAAATATGATAGATCTGATACTAGAGGAGTTCTGTTCTACTTTACAAGAAAAGATGATTACTGTTTCTGATAGAGAAAATTACAGCAAAAAGATAAGAGAGTAATTCAAACAAAAAAAAAATGTGACCTTTAATTAAGTTTCTATAATAGAATCCCTTATAAATATAATAATTTAAGATTAAATAAAATATTTTAAAAAAATATAATATAAGAACAAGTGACACTATTTTATTGATAAATTTTATAACGACATGGCGCCGTTAACAGCACCACAGAATTTACCTATATATATATATATATATATATATATATATATATATATATATATATATATATATATAT
>JBBMKG010681453.1:0-10828 GCA_037834515.1 Lespedeza cuneata | reverse complement strand
TTTTTTTAATTTTTTTTTTCTCTTTTGCTAATTTTTAAGGTATATATTGTACATTTGTACTTGTTTAGATCCAAAGAGTGAGCTATGTTCATTCCTAGAAGGCCTTGCTCAAGGGAGTGATGTTCAGTCTTATGTGAAGGATCATCCATTTGGGAAACCTGCAATTACATCCTCTCATCCTGAATGGAGTTTTTACTCCAAAGCGAAAGAAACTCTTCGCAACAAGGGAAATTGAAGAGCAATGTTTTTGTATGCTAAAGATGAGAAACTCAATGCACTTTATCTGTTTTTCATTATTATTATTTTTTTTGTTAAAATGATTGAGCTGCCTAAATATTTGTTCCAAATTAAAAGTTGATGAGATGCACCATGCCAAACTCGTCCATGCACTAAGACTACGGGTGTTTATTTTTCTTTTGATTAATTTGAAGGAACTTGGATGTTACTTTTAACATTTCAAATTTTATAAATGACGATTTTCTTTTCTTAAATTATTTTTTGATCTACTAAAGTCTTTGGTTGCATACATGTGGATCTTTTGATGAGTGAAAAATTATAGTCTTAATATCTTCGACGTTCTTAGTATTGGATATCCCACGTCGACTAGTGATATGACCTGAAATTGTTATATAAGTAAGAGAACTCTCACCTTATAAGCTAGTTAGGCCTAAATCCACAATTCTAAGATGATGTTTAGTCTAATATATTAATATAATTATGAGTATATCATATTACCTATCATATTTATTATTCTGTCTTTTCTTTCTTTTGCTCTTTAAATACATGTGGTGACCACCAATCTTTTATCTAGATAATATAATGTAAGACTTTCTCTTACAAGTTAGGGTGCGACAGGCGCTATCAAAGATAATGGTGGAGCTATCTTGATAAAGTTTACACTTAAAATGTGGTTATATATATTGAAAACAATAAAATGGGCCTAAGGCAATAGCCTCAATGACCTTGCCTTATCTATGGCCCTGGAAATGAATGCATACATGATCTTAAAAAATAACAGGTATGCATAACAGTGATCATAACGTATTCTTGCTATCATTTTCCTCTACCCAGAGTATCCTTTTACCAAGTTCTTTGTACATAACGTATACTGATAAAACTACTATTAACTACTTGAAACTCAAAACTTAATCAAGAACCTGTTTTATACATGTTCAAACTGTTTGGAGAGTTACTTCGGGAGTGAGGGTAGTCAACCAATCCAACAAAGCCTTGTTCACAAGCTCTGGTATCTCGTCATGTGGACAATGCCCGGCTTGCAAGTTCACAAGAGTTGTTTTTGGATAGAACTCTTTGATTCGATTTGCTTTGGCCGGACCGACCCACGGGTCAAGGTCACCCCAGAGCAGCAACAACGGGCAATTGAGTTTGCTTAAGACAGCATCTAGAGTGTACTTGCTCTGATTCATCATGAAGCGTGTCATTAACCTGTAGACAGCATTGGGTGAAGTAGTAAAAACAAAATAAGAAGGAATAACTAGGAGAACAAATTGATAATCAAAACAAGTATGGACCTCTAATGTGGGGTTTATAAGGCTATAGACTTAGGTTCCACATTGAAAGTATGGACCTCTAATGTGGGGTTTATGAGGCCTTAGATTCTCTAACTACAATGGCTAACTTTTGGGGTGTGGTACTCCTAATTAGAACGGACTTGGTCATGTACCTGTAATAAACTTCTCCGGCATTTGGATCTTGAGCTGGCCTTGTTATAGATTCCACAAGATAGTCATCCACATTGGAAGAGTTTTTATACACCTGTATTGACAAACTATGCATTCAAACATCTATGATCTATCCATTATTAAAGTAAATTGAACAGTGCTTGATAGGCAAATCAACTACTAAGCAGTTAAAAAGTAACATAAATATGCTTTAATGAGAAGGTAGCAAGTCACATACACTTTTTAGGACTGACAAAATCCGAGCTGGTTGCTTTGCCTGCCAGAATAAAAATCCAAGAACTACACGCTGGAAAACTTCCTTCAAAGGTTTTAGGACAAACTTCTGTAGAGGTGTTTCTTCAGAAGTTTTACTTTCCCTTTCCCCATCGCTGAATTGTCCAGCAGAATTTAGTAGCACAACACCATTGACAAGCTCAGGCAACCCAGTTGCTGCAACCAAAGCAGTAAATCCTCCAAGGCTGAAAATTATCATGATTTAGGTAAACATCATATTTTACTTTCAATTGCACATATTGGAAATGTGTCAATCCTATACATAAAACAAATTAGTAATTTACTACAAAACTCAGAAGTAAGGAAAAGATAAACATTTCAACAACCAAATTTGACTACAGAATACTTGAGAACTGATTTGATGAAGATAATTTTGCAAATGTTTATCTAGCTAGTTAATGAAATCTATGTCGCTGAGGGAAAATAACATAATTACCAGCGCATACCTTGATTGGAAATCCAAATAGTGTATGACATAAGTGTATGTTTTAAGAATTAGGGGAAAGCCATGTAGGGAAAACACTCTAAAACTTGTGGAATGAAGAGGAATCTTGCATTTCAGCTTAACACCCTGATGTAAATTCAGGTAATATAGTTCTCACCTATTTCCAACTAAAACTGTTGGTTCTTTTACTATTTCCTTCACAAAGTCCACCACTTGATCCCTCCACACCATGGCATCATACTCAATAAGTGCTTTGTCACTCCATCCAAATCCAATCAAATCTAAGGCATATACCTTGTGTTTCTTAGCCAATTCTGGAATGTTGTACCTGGAGATATAAATAAAGATATATGACAATCTCCATAAATAAAAAATTGATTATACCGCAGACAGACAAATGAAGGCACTAACAAAAATTTAATCCTAATGAAAATTGAATAAAATACAAACTGAAGAGTTTAATAGGCCTGTATTGTCAGGGTTTTACACTATCGATCAATAAAAAAAAAAATCAGTTTGCGTATCATCTCTGGTACTGGACAAGTCCAGTAGGAAAATCATCTTTAGTATAAATTTTTAAGCTAATTAATATAAAAATCAATAAATTTGTCATCAATTATAAACAAATTTAACTAACTAGTGCATTAATTAACAAAATTAGTTTACATCATTTAATTTTACTAATTTAATAACAAATAGCTTTCATTAAAACTTAATAAGAATGAAAAAAGTAAAAATAGAATCTTAATTAGATGGAGGGCTCAGATTAGTATCTTACGTCAACAATTGGAAGTTGGAACCAAAAGATAAAATGGGGGAAAAGGAAAACTAACCTCCAATGGAACGCAGATGCCCCAAAACCATGAATAAGCACAACGGGAGAGCCTTCTCCTTGTACTACGTAGTGTATTTTATGACCCCTCCATGTCCAATAATTGTACCCTTCTGCTTTGTACGGCAATCTTTCAAAACCTGAACCCAAAATTCTTCTCTTTACACTTAAGCATACATGAAGCAAGTAACATTCAACGCAAATCACAGACTCTAATGTAACAAAACATTCACTAACCTTTGGAAGATGGTCCTGCTTCGGCGGTGAGAGCAGAAGCTGCAACCGAAACGCCAGACGCCACAATTCCCTTAACCGCAAAACTCCTTCTGCTCATTTCGCACTTGCTTCCTTCAAACAACACCATAACTCAATGACACCAAAAATAGTTCAAAAAAAAATATATATATAGAGAGAGAGATAGGTGCATTACGTTGATAGAAAGGGAGTGGAGCAACGAGGGTGGTTTTAGAGAGTTGTGATCGGAAAGAAGGTGAGAGAGCGAATGTAGAAGAAGCCATTGAATTCAATGAAGAATCAAAGCACTTAATATCCGAGTATCATCACCCACAAGTACAAGTCCAAATTCAGCGTAGCTTATTATTATTATTATGGTTTAAGATTGCAAGTGAGAGTTTAGTTTTGTGTGGTGGGCGATGTTTGAGCGTTGTGGCAGACTCGGAGCCTTGTCTCACATGATGATATTATTTATCTTTCTTCGGACATGCGCCACTTTGTTCGTGTACTTTCGGAGTATACAATAATAACATATTTTCTTTCTTTTAAATTCATAACCAGTAACTAACTTACCCGCCGTAAGTAATGATCATTTTAAATTGAATATTTCTTTATTGAAAAACATAATATTTAAATTTTTTATTTATAATTATATCAAATAATTTAATTAGAAAAATTATTGTGCAAGAGAAATAAAATAAGAAGATAGAGAAGGCGTAATCATTAGAAAAATTATTTTCTGAATTTATATAAATTTATTTATTTAAAAAAATAAATTATTCATTATTGTATGTTATATTTTATAAATATATATGTTAAATGTCAGAAAGATTTTAATGAGAACTTTTATTATATTATATTCATAAAAAGAAATAAATATAGGCTAACAATTAATTATATAAAGATTTTAGAGTTTCTATCGTTTATATTTTTTTTTATTCTATTTTATAACTAAAAATAATTTAACAATAACAAAAAGTATACACAATCTTGAATAAGCCATTAATTAGAATGATACAAATAAAATATATTAAGAAATATAATGACAAAAGATCATTAATATATCATGAAGATGCGCATCTGACATTAACAACTCTTAAGACTTGTTTATGAGATTTCTCCATTAAATTATATAACAAAATTAATAAGAAAAGTGTTATTTTTTTGCATCAAATTTAAAAGAATTTTCACTCATTTAAATATTTTAAAAATTTTATAACTTTATAGAATTTATGAATATAATTATAATAAGAATTCAATTTTGTGCTTAAGACAAAATTTTGTGCGATAGACCTAGCCTTTGTGAGGGTCCTTTTTGAGAAATGCGTTAAAGTGTGAGATCATTTATATTGAGCATGTTACTTGATGTGTGCATGAAAATATAAAACATTTTTTTGAGTTGTGTAATATGTCTAATTGGTGAGGGCCTTCACGGGCTCTTATTAGAGAAGATTTTACTTTAGTTTGGAGCTCCTTTAAGCTGACAAAAGCATGTGAGTTGAATTATTCTTGCAATACTGAGTGATTTTGACTAGCTATTAGTGGCTTCGGCTAGTTTAGATTATAAGTGTTAGAAGCTAATAGTATGACTCATTGGATTTGCATATCTTCCTAAGTTACTCAACGACTTTAGAAGAATGGTGTTACATTGCATATTTAGAGTTGTTACAAGATAATGCATAGCATTCATGTCTTGTATGCACATGTCTTTATCACTTTGATAAATTATGTGATATGAATATATTTTATTATAAATGTTCAATTGCCTTGCTTTTAAGATGACTCACCTTTACTTGTTCGTAATTATTATTGATACATGATCTCGAACGTTACATTTGTGGGAAGAGGTGATTATGAGAAGAAGTAACCGATGCGGAGACATCGGAAGAAGATGCATAAGTATTGCTATGATAAATTGTAACATTGGGGTGAAATTTATTTAATGTTTTTGTGGTTTACCTTATCTTAGTTTGCAATGCAGCTGGTCTCTTTATTTTGCTTAAATATGCATCCAAAAGTAATACCAAAAAAATGGCATAAACCATGGCTATATATGCTTTGTAATTATGACTGCAGGGAGTCCTGATCACAGAGACGGCCACGTGTACGGAAGTCGCAGTTTATGAGCAGTATAGACCCCCGCACTAGATCGCATCCAATAAATCATTGCTTCCCTTTTTGCACCCAAAAAATAATTTTAAAAGAAATGGTGTAATGATAATGGGGATTCGATTCAAGCCACACGAATCCGGGACCTTATTTTGGAGCCACGGTGGCGGTGGCGGTGGCCGGCGGTTGGTAGCGGCGGAGGAGTAAAACATGGGTACTCCTCCTCTTTCCTTTTTTAATTTGTCCACAAAATCAGAAAACACAGTGTCACAGCTTCTTCTTAATCGTGTTCCTGGATCCATATTCTAGAAGCTTCATTTTGTTCTCTCTCACACTTTTGCTTCCAACGCTCTGAATTTTCGCCGCGATTGATAGAAATTTTCATGCTTTTCTTCTTAGATCGATGCTCTAATTTTTATTTTATTTATTATTATAATTTTTGGTAGGTGGATAGATAGATATATGTTTAGTGACAAAATGTGTTAACTTTTTTGTAAGGACTGATGAATTCTATTTTTTTACATTTTAGCGCAACATTTTTGTTTTGTGTGTATTGCCTTGTTAGTAGTAAAGCATGAACCTTGATGATATTATTAAATTATTGTGATTATGACCCAATAGTAGTTAGTTCGTGACATGGTTTGTTTTTAGTTGTTGTCTTGAAGCTGTAGGCATTGAATACAGAGCCATGTCTACATGCCGTGTATATCTGTTATGAGGAGCTAGGTGATTGTTTATTTGCTTAAAAAACATAGGCATTGTTTGGATAAGCATCTTTGTAAGCACTTATAAGAAGGTTAAATGCATTGAACTTCTTCCATGAGTTAAAATCAACTTTTATACCATAGCTTTTGGAGAAGTTAGTTTGGAGAAGTTCAATTCAAATTATCTTCTTGTTTTTTCTACTACAAGTACATATGGAGAAGTTTATTTAAAACAGAATCTTAATGAAGTACTTATTGATAAGATTTATTGTAATAATTTAAAAGGAATTTATTGAGTTTGATATGTTAAATAAGTTAAAAAGCACTTATATGAATGCTGTATAAGTATATACAAATGTGTCATTGTTTTTTTATTAGTCATTGGCTCTGGATTCTTGTTAGTATGAGAAAACTATGGTGGGATATGTTAAAGTATGTTTCCCTACTACCAGATTGGAATGTAGAAGTATTTTAATATTAGTTTTTTTTTGGATTGGTACAGGTTTGTGTTGTGACTTGTGAGGAAGATTGGTAAGCCGTGGGAACATGTCGTTGAGAAGCATAGTCCGTGAGCTCAAGGAGATGAGAGAAGGAATAGGCAGCACATCAAAGCGGGGTGCAGAAAGCAAGCGTCGGCTCAGTCGGACAAAGTCACATATAGCTCCAGATGTTCTTGCAAATCCATTTGAACCTATTCAACAGGGACAATGGGCAAATCTACCACAAGAGTTGCTTTTGGACATAATCCAGAGGGTTGAAGAGAGTGAAACATCTTGGCCTGCCCGTTCTGTTATTGTTTTTTGTGCTTCTGTATGTAAATCATGGAGGTCCATTACAAAAGAGATTGTCAAGACTCCTGAACAATGTGGAAGGATCACATTTCCTATTTCATTGAAGCAGGTAATAAATTCTTCACCCCTTTTCAGGCCTAATGTCCTTCTTTTCCCCTGTGGTTTTAATGTTCCTTGTGTTTATTTTCTTCATGTGTATGAATAGCCGGGTCCGCGTGATTCTCCAATTCAGTGCTTTATCAGGAGGAACAAAGAAACTTCTACATATCTATTATACTTTGGTCTGCTTCCATGTAAGCTATTTCATTGCTGAAACATTACATTCCTTTTTTCAGATTGAGAGATATCAAATTTCTCATCTTTAGATTACTCTTAAACGTTTGGCATTAATGACTATGAATGTCGAACTTCAAGTTTTTAATTTTTTATCCTCATTTACATTTAGTTGTCAGCAGCATCATTTTTTTCCTTTCATCTCATCTTCTTCATAACTCCATTCTCAAATGTACCTTTGGATATTCATAACTCCATTCTCAAATGAACTATCTTTGGATACAATCAAAGCCAAATTTACTTTGTTTTCCTTCCTTTCATGATCTGTTTGTTGATCCTACTGAAATTTGATAGAATTAGTTTTTGATATGATATTTGAGAAGTTTGTTTTGTTTTGGTTTTAATTGTACAGCAGAGAATGACAGTAATAAGTTGTTATTAGCTGCCAAAAGGACAAGAAGGACAACAGGCACTGACTTTGTTATATCCTTGGCAACAGATGATTTTTCTCGAGCCAGCAACAAATATGTCGGTAAACTAAGGCAAGTTCTTGGTTAACAGAACCTTTACTTACCTTCTTATGAATATTCACATTGCTTCTTATTGTCTTCTGTGCAACTGTAACTTGATGTTTACCCTTTTGGCAGGTCTAATTTTTTGGGCACCAAGTTCACCATATATGACAGTCGACCTCCACATGATGCTGCAATTCAGCCAAATCATCAATCTAGTAGGAGATTTCATTCTAAGCAGGTGTCACCAAGAGTTCCAGCATGTAGCTATCTTGTTAGCACTGTTTCCTATGAGCTGAACGTCCTCTGCACTCGAGGGCCAAGAAAAATGCATTGTGTCATGAACTCCATACCTGTCTCAGCTATTCAGGAAGGGGGCAACGCCCCAACTCCTACATCTTTCCCTCAAATACATGATGAGCCTTTTTCTCCATCACCAGCAATCAAAGAAAAAGTCCCAATTGCAGATTTAAACTCTGCAAGCTTATCAGAGCTACCAGAAATGAGCCAAGGTTCAACTGAGCGTTTAGTACTAAAAAACAAGGTTCCCAGGTGGCATGAGCAGCTACAGTGCTGGTGCCTAAACTTCAAGGGTCGCGTTTCAGTGGCTTCTGTTAAGAACTTTCAACTTGTAGCTGCTGTTGAACCATCTCATAATATTTCTGCTGATGAGCAAGAAAAGGTAATCTTGCAGTTTGGAAAGATTGGAAAAGACATATTCACCATGGATTACTGTTATCCACTCTCTACCTTCCAAGCCTTTGCCATCTGCTTGAGCAGCTTTGACACTAAACCAGCCTGTGAATGAGGTTACCACATTCTGATCAACATCTGCTGAATTGTTGATTCACTTGATTGTGAATCATGGTGGCATGCAGCTGCAAATCTTAGCTGTTCAGCCGTTAGTAAATCTCCACTTGAATTGGTTGTTGATTCTGGATTTCATTCTATGTTGTTTTGTGGTCCTGTAAAATTAAATTAAATGAAGTTCAATGAATTTTGTCTTATATGTTTCTGGCATTCCTCACCCCGAATGTTTTGATTTGATTAAATTCTGAATTTCAGTTGTCGATATTCTTTGCAGATGATGGTAACGTTATTCAATTGTTTTATCTAGAGGCCTAGAGCTGAATACCATTACCCCATGAAGCTCTCAGAGAGGTGACTTGCATGTATTTTTAACTTATACATTCGTTTAGCAAGAGTTAGAAATCTTCACTCCTTCTGTGCTCTCGTTCAGATGACTAATAATTGAATCATTGGTTGGCTTCAGTTCTGATTGACTTCAAATTGGCAATGTCATTCAGACTCATGTTACAAATTGTGGGTTTGTGTCAACTGGTTCCTTCCTACACCTAACTTTTACCCCTTGTTTGTTATAGGGGAGAAGAAAGGAAATAACAAGGACATTGACATGGGTACTGTGCGTGTCTCATCGTTTTATACTTTATTTTAATTTAAATAATTTTTTTTCTATTCCTTTTCATTCCATTCTCTTCTACTCTACCAAACAATTTATCCTACTTTCCCACATCTTGGTTTAAGAGATGTTTATCTTTATTTCCTCCCTCTCTTCCTCCTCATTGAACTCAAAATCATACAATATATTCTTCTCATTCGTATCTCTTGGAATTTTCTTTTGTACATGTTTAAACCATCTTAATATACTTGTTGTCATATTTTCTTTAATCAATGTTACGCAAATCACTCCTTGTATATAATTATTTTGTATCTTGTCTTTTTTTGTATGATCATATATAATCTTAACCTTTTTCTCATCTCTTTAGAGCTCAACATTCACCACTATAGAGTTGAACATATAACGTACTATAAAACTTACCCTTCAATGCGGTACTAGCAGCTTCATGTTAGTACATAGTGGGATTAAGTAATGATAATACATGAGTCCATTGGCTAGGGATATCTAGATGCAGGCCAGCTGGTGATTAATTGTGGTGAGAGTGTGAAGAATGCGAGCATGAGAGCTTCATGGGGTGGTCTTGTGAAGGACGATAGAGGAAATTTCTTGTATGATTTTGCAGTAAATTTTGGTGCTTGTAAGATCCTAGTATATGAGCTTTGGAGTATTTACTATGGGCTGAAACTAGTTTAGAATTGTGACTTCCGACGAATTAAGGTTTGTTTCGATTGGTAACTGGCTGTCAATTTATTGATGAAGATAGGATTTTGTGTGTATATGTCCTTAGGGAAACAAATCAAGTGGTTGATAAACAAATTGGTTATGGTACAAAGTCTGTTAATAGTTTTTATGTGTTTGAGATTGCGCCATGTTTTATTTGTAATACTCTTAGAACATGTGATGTGTACATTCTTCCCTAGAGGTTTCTCGGGTAAATAATTTTTATCACTAAAACATATAAAGACAAAATAATCTAAATGAAAAGGTCAATACGAAAGAGAAAGAAGGACAAGTTCGGTTGATATGAAATTAGTTTATAAAAATTGACCATTAATTTGTAACCATATTTTTTATTTTCTAATTAGATGACTCAGTAAATAAATAACTGAATACTATACACATGAGTAAGGAATGTAGATTGAATCATGTGCTAATGATTTGTGTCCATTAATCATGTGGTTTAGATATCATATTTTGATTAATATGAGTATGAAATAGACTATATTGAATTGAGAGATGTTTATTCACATTAAATACGCTCAAGATCCTTGATGTAGTTGGTCATTGTATCTAATGGTAAATAATTTGTAATAATGTCACGGTCAAACAAAAAAAACTAAACAACTCATTAACATTAAGAATCCTGAAATGAAAATGTAGATTATATTTTTTATAAGTGGAAACTAGATGCGACAATACTATCATGGTCCCAAGTTCATTACTCTCTCTTATCTCCGTTTGATTTTAAGTGTCATCCTCAATTTTTAGACAGACCAAAAAGAGTAATAACTAAAGTGATGAGCATTTTATTA
>JBBMKG010681452.1:0-10828 GCA_037834515.1 Lespedeza cuneata | reverse complement strand
AAAAAAAAAGCAAAAGGTCCACATCCGCCATGAATTGCCATCCTTAAAACAGAAATGGTGCAAGGCACCACAAAATGCCACAAAGTGGGAGGTGAGTGGCAGTGGGCATCAAAACTATCACGCAATTACTTTTAGGTGGTGCCATAACTGCCATTTAACAACTCTGATTAATGATAATAGTGACATCATCAAGTAGAATGCATGAAGGATTGATAGTTACCGAATTGATCAAAAGATCGTAATAACCCCAAAAGTTTTCGACCATCTCGCAACAAAACAAGAAGCTTTTCTGCGAAAAATACATATACTTTAGAAGGAAATACTTATTATGTGCTGATATATCTCATCATTCGGTTGAATGATTACAATTCTCTGTAGGAGTTGTTAAAATTCTGAGACAACTTCTGCTGTAATTTTCTATTCAATTAATGTGCCTAAATATCAAATTTCAGTGTTCAATCATGCAGCCCTATTCGACTTTGCCAATCTTGTCCATATATATGTCTACTACTAGTTCTCATGCATAACAAAAGTTTTTTCCTCTGAAAACAATCCTTTATTCAATGCTTGTTATCATCCAACAATTCATCTTTATATGGGATCATTAACACCACAAAAACATAGAACAAACCCAATCCACCATTCATGCACAAACCCCACAATGAAAAAATAACATGGATACCAGAAAAAGAAATAAAATAAAAAAGAAAAATTGAGTGCAAGTTACTGCTATAAGAAAAGATTTGCTTTGAACAAGATATAGAGAAAAAAAAAAAAAAAAAAAAGGCAGAGATAGAGAAAGATAAGATTTTACTGTCAAGGTATGTAGCTAGCGAGGTAGAGAGCAAGGCATCATCAGGGGTAGCCCAAGACATTGAACTGATTATTGTGTGGCACCTGAAAAAGCAACAAACTTTTATGCAAAATCTTCTTCAAATTCAATGGCACTACTCCAACCCCACAATCTCAAACACAAAATATTGCAAATTTGTGATCTTTACATACATTATCACATTCATTTCTTAAACCCCACAATTTAAACAAGAGGAAAAAAAATAAAATAAAGCAAGAAAGGATAACCCCTCATTTTCTTTTCAATTTTGAGGAAAAGGAAGAAAAAAAAAATGATAAGAATAAATTCAATAGCATTTCAAATTAGTAAGGAGTCAGGTTAGACCTCTTCGATCGACGACTTTTGGCAAAACAAAGATTGGTAATTTGTTGTTCCTCTCTCTCTCTCTGTGGCAATGGCGTAAGAGAGTTACGAGAGTGTATAAACTAACGTGGGAAGATTTTGTCACTTCCTCTACTTATTCTGAATTTTTAATACCATAATTTAATAAATTTATGTGTATATGAACCATTATTTTATAAATCACTTTTAACAATAAAATTAAAAAAATTAAATAAAGATTCTTATTTTTTTTAATTTTTATAAATTCATATATTTATTATAATTTAATTAATATACGAAAAAATGAAATGCAACTAAACAAGAAAAAAAATATTAATGAATGATTAATCAATATTTAAGATAAAATAATTTAATTCTAATTTCATAGAAAAAATATATGTAAAAAGGAAAGTTTTAAAAATAATTAATGTTTAAGGCGTTTATTTTCAAAATAAACAAAATTTAAGATAAGTCGAATTCAAATCACAATTTATGATATTTATTTATAAATAAGATAAAGTTTAAATATTAATTATGATATAATTAAAAATGAAAGTATTTATTTATAAAAGAGAAAAAGTTTGAAGGAATTTGAATTTTTTTTCCCTAATTTCATATTATATTTAATATAAATACAATATTATACTATGTATCCGTTGTCATTCCTTTTACTAGTGACTAGTAGGTATTAGATATGTGGAGCATGTAGTACGTAGGATTAGACATTTATAGGTGGTCTAATACCAATGAAGTCTAATTTCTTTTTACCTCTATTTTATTTTTTTATTTTTTAATGAAACAAACAATGCATCAACATATCAACCTCCAGCTGTATTCACTTTCATTCCCCTCCACCATCTAGTGTCAATCTAATCACAAATTTACATAAAATAATTTTATATGAATAGTAGAGTTGTCTGGACCATTTTGTACCAAAACCAGTATCCTAGCTCGCAATGTTAGAACCTTTTTGCTTTTATAATTAAAATAAAAAAATTTAGCATAATATAATACTAAAATTTAAAATTACAATAAAATTATATATTTTAAAGATACTAATGATATAATATAAAATTATCTAAAGGTGTATTCAATATAAGATAAATTTTTTCATAATTGAGAATCTCGTTAAAAATTATATATTCCAAAAATTGTGATTTCTATTGATGGTTAAAATTGTTTGGTTACTTACTAATTTCTTTAAGGAATAAAACATTTTTACACTTAAATTTTAATATGACTCTTCTTGTAATTATTTAGAAAAATCAAATGATTAAATAAAAATATAGTAATATTGTTGTCATCAATAAAGAAAAAATTTAATTGAGAAAGTAAGATTTTCACTGATAATAATCTCATGAGAAACATGGTAAAAAAAAAACATTTTTGGAAAATAATGATTTTTGATAATGTTACTTTTTAAATGACCTAATTTTTGTATGATCTTTTTTTCTTCCTTAAAAGAAAAAGTTGGGTCAAATAGTTTGTGAAATAACCTATTAAAAAAAATAACTTTTTTTTTAAAAAAAAACTATGAAATTTTATAAATATTATCTTGTAGAGCTTTATACTTTAAAATTTAAACAAACTTTTAAGTTTTAAACTAAAAATAAATAAAAATTAAGAAACTACTATTTACTTTTTGAAGTTTTTATTTAAAAATCTAACTTATAAATAGGTTTTAAGTGAAAAATCAAATGGTGTCTAAGTAATTTTTTTTAATTTTTTAAAAATATTTTAATTTATTTTTATAAATTAGAATTCATGAAATTTATATAAAAAAATATATTGAATGTTTAAAAATAATACATTGAATTAAAAAAAATAATACATTGAAATTTATAAATATAATGAAGTAAAAATATTATGGTCAATGTTATAAATATTTTTAAAAAATTATAAAAATCAGATATTAACAAAAGTTGATGTTAGTTAGAATGTGCTAATTTTAAAATATTGCTAATTCAGTTATTCAAATAAATTATGTTAAATTTATTTTATTAATTATTTTTCTTGTGAAATTTGGGATACTAAATTTTTTAAATGATAAAAAATATATGTTAAATTAAATATAATTTCAAGATCAAAATATTTTTAATTTTTTGAATGATAAAAAAGTCAAGAATACATTAAAAAAATTGAAAACAAAATGAAACAAAATGTAAACTATAATGTTGAATAACGAGTAAGAATTATTCTCTCACCACTTGAATAATGTCTCAATGATGCTATTATATCAAATAATGACAATTGGGCTTGATATGAAAAATAGATCATGTGAGTTGGACTTGGTAAATATATTGTGCAACAATATAAAATTTATAACCCAGTTACTGATGATGCAGAAGGACAAGTTGAGAAAGACACATTTATTAATTGGTCATAGAAAAAAAAAAAAAAAAAAAAGCAACCACTTGAAAAAGTTGCGGAAGTTATTGATGCAATAAATGTTACTTGGATTCCGACCAGTGATACTGTGATCAGTCAACTCTTTATGAAACATTAATGCTGGCCCTCTTGCCTTATTTCTCAACATGCCAAATTGTAAAATAAAGTCCATAAGGCTTTAAAACCATAACACATAAAGCCTCAAAGCTTGAAAAGGAAGAAAAAGGCTTGTAATTGTTGAATTAATCACACTTTATTACAGATATAGGAGTTAAGATCCACTGTAAGAAACTGTACTGTGTTCTCTGACATTCATGCGCTACAAAGTTTTGAAATATAAAACTTTTTCGCGATTCTTCTTCCAGTTTGTCACCTTTCCTTGGCGTGATTCATACATCCAAAAGAGTAGTTACAATACTTCATGTTGCATGCTGTTTAAGCCACTACTTCCATGTGCAGAGTTGAGCATATATAATCAAAGTTGTACAGTAGAAGAAGCCAATTATATCTCAAGAACGATATCTGTAAACAAATAACAGATATGTATTGTCAAAATAGCTGAAATTGACGTAGTAGTTAGTTCCTAGACATCACTTTCCATAAGATATGGCTTAGTAGATTGATAGAGGAGAAAACATTCTCGCAAATTAAAATAACTCAGACATGATTGATTCCATGAACTTTGGCAATAAGTTAAGCTTATGTATAAGAATAATTAACAGACCATAGAATATACATAAATTAATCAATGCTTAGAACTTACATTCAGAATCAGTCTTGACCCATTTACACCCTTTTTCTGATTCAGTAGTAAGTTCCTCTTCATCATCACCATCATCCTCATCATCATCAAACTGAGAAATTGTTGTGGTTTCTAGGTACTTCTTTATAAATGGTGTTGCTGAACATGAACCTTGGGGATATATCTTTTTGTGAAGTATTGCCCTCAAAATCTACGATCACAAGCAAAGTAATTGGATTAAGAAAAGTAATGTAAAAGGAGGAATAATAAGGGTATGTTTACTTCTGTTTTCATTTTTAATTACAAATCTGTCACCTTATAAGATTTTTTAGGAAATAGTGAATCAAAAAGAAAATATGAATTTTATCGTTTCATGTACAAATCTTTTAAAAAAATGTAACAAATTAAAAAGAATATGATATTTTTATAATCAACACGCCCTAAGTTAAAGGGTGAGAAGTGAAAACAGGATTGCATTGTTTCTCATATACCTTCTCCATTCTTGACTCAGTGGAGAGTGGATCTTTGAACAAAGGGGTAGGTTGAAACCCACTTTTGCAAACAAACATCTTCTTGAGAAGAAAAGAAAGTGATTTCTTGCCAACTCCTCTCTTACTGCTATGATCCAAACGACTATCTTTTCCCCTGCTGTACACTAGACTATTGCTTGGGTAGAACTTACCACTGGAGCCATCACAAAGAGACTCATTTTCTTCACCTTGAGGTGCCAACCTTGAATTCTCACTGTTCAAACGTTCCTTGATGAGATCATTGGTGTGTTCTTCTTTTTCACCTGCCAAATTTGGCTCCACTCGCCCCTTAAAAAATATACTGAACTCATTCTGAAGATTTCCAAACTCTTCAAGTGTGAACTCTTGTGTGCAATTCTGAAAGGAAGATGAATCCTCTGCAGTGTTGTCATTACTCCTTCCACTCGAATCTTCTTTCATGTTGCTGCCCCCAAACGTTCCAATTGCAAGGAGTGCTTGTGGCCAGTCACTGAACTCTTGCTTGCTAGATTCATGCCACATGTAATCTGAAGGAATAAAATCATACACCAAACTCACTTAGCTCCAAGAATGATAAAATATAAGGTATTATAAAATAGTAAACCCAAAGTTAAAATGAATAAATATTTAAAGTACTAGAATTGAAGCTAGTTGGTTTATGATTACATATCAAACTGAATTATTTTTCTTCAAATTGTTTCTTTCTATTGTACCCTTTTTTAATTGAATGGTGTAATAATTGCAGCCTTTAACATCTATCTAATTTAGATCAAGAGTCAAGTGGCATGTTTCTTTTCCTGTAGAAATGAGCAAGGTTATCCAACACACAGTAGACACCACCAAACCTTCAATTCTGTGAACATGGTTTTGTTGTTCTTAGCAGTGAGCATTATTTTGTTCTTAACTCTGTACAGAATAGTGTTTTATCATTATGCACATCTAGAAACAAAACTTATTGCAACCCAACGTCATAATCAGACCTTGAGTATCCTAAGCCATGTAAAAATTGTTGCAAATGTGATGCTCTCATTGGAGAGTGATGAAAACAAAACCAAAAGAAAAAGAAAAAAAAAATGCTTACGGGTAGTTGAAATGGAGCCACCTTGTTTCTTTTTGCCATTGCTTCCATTGATCCTGTTTTGCATCCATTCAAGAATCTGCAAAGGGACACACAACCTTAATGCATGGTAATTGGCATGAATAATAATAATAATCCGAACATAAGAGAAAGCATGCAAGTTTTTCTTACCTTCATTTTGGTGAATAAGCTTTGGAGATCCTCTAAGTTATATAGAATTTTTGCAAGATTGAAGTGTCAAGAATATTCAGTGTGCGGATCCCACAATTAAGCTAAGTCCAGCAAGTGCTGAGCTGCAAAAGGTTTTAAAGTTTAAATAGACTTGCAAATTAGTGGTTCAAGTTCCCAAACAGTGACTTTCGCAACCTCTTGATTTCTCTAAGTTGTCTTTTTATCAACCCCCTTCCCAACCATAATTTTTTTATTTCTTGTCTCCCTTGGTAGTTGATTTTTTATGAAGGAAAAGATAAACACATGTTGCCATATTATAAACCATTAGTGAAATTCAATCTCTAGACTCAAGTGAAGGATCTAAAACCTTCAAGAGTATTGTGACACATGTCGCATCCAAATATTAAAGAGTTCAGTTTCATAGACAAAGTGCCATAGAAGTTCATTGATGTTTCTTTTGTTTATAAGGTGGTCAAGTAGTTAAAAAAATAAACTTTAAGATGAAGAAAGAACGAAAAAGAAAAATTACAAATCTGATCTCTTCCATTAAAAAAAAAAATAAAATTAACAATTATTTGTCGATAAAAAAATAAAGATTACTAAGGAGTTTCCCTTGTTCCAAGTTGATAATGTCAAAAACTTACAGGAGTATAATACTGTAATAATGATAAACCTAAATATTTTATGCTTGGGTCACTAGTTTTAAGTTTTTAAATTTTAACAAATATGAAATCATATTGAGAACATACTTATCTGACCAAGTTTTCCGACGAAGATTAGTCTTTGGTTTCATATTTCGGACAGTCTGTCATGATAATCAAAAAACATGTGAACAATTACGTAACATATTTAGATCAGTACAACAAAAGCAAATCAGATCTTGAACATATTTCTCTAACCATCACAACTGTTTTTACTTCTCAAAACCTTTCTCCTCAAAACTTGATGGTGTTTTGTTTACTGAAGAGAGAAGTAGGCATGCAAAACAAAGACCAATACATATAATTTATAGAGTTTTGCCCATCACAGTGCTCAACAAATGTGAGCATGGAGTGGGAATGCCAGATTCACACATGTAAACGTTGTTGAGCGTTTCTAAGTTTATGACTCTGAAGTTTGAAACTAAACCGCATTTGAAAGCTAATTATTTTATGATAAATCAGCTAAAGATTTCAACCGAAGTTCAATTAAAAATAAAAAAATAAAAAACTGAACTCTTGATAAATACGCATAATATAGTAATATACTCACTTCATCCATAACGAATAACAATAAACTAACATTTTAGTCTATAACTTTTTTAGTTGTTGACTATTAGAAATTAACATATAGACGATCTTTTTTAATTTTGTTATTTTATTTGATCCTTAAAGTAATTTAAATGGTGCTTATTAATAATTAAAAAATATTATCTAAACCATTTTAAAGATTAAATTGAATAACAAATGTGCAAGTGAAAGATTTATTTACTTATTTTTAAAAGTTAGACCCAAAATGATGTCACTCTCAAAAGGCAACAATCAATATAATACATTACTCTAACAAGAAATATAATTTATTTCAATACAATGATATTATTATGAAGTATTCATCGTAAAAAATATTAACTAATCTCTATAAGGAATTGTGAGCGAAGATGAGGTAGGTATTTCACTCTTAACATGAATCTGATCCACACAAATATAATACATGAATCATTACCATAATGAACATCGTCTAGAAATACTTATGTTGAATAACAGTCTATAAAAACACTCTCATGCAGTATAATTATTCTAATTTAAAAATAAAAATGAGATAACTCATACATTTCTTTCAAATTTATAATTTAAGAGTATGTTTTAAAAAACCAAATATATATAGATAATTTCTTAAACATACTCTTAAATTATAAATTTAAATGAAATATTTGGGTTATCTCATTTTTATATTTTACTAAATTATGAGATTTAGTGAATATTATTATAAATTTTAATATCAAATTTTATTTTATTTAAATTTAAATATTTCAACATTGAATGAATCAAAATAATTTTTTTTTGTTGGGATAAACGAAAGTTTTTAATTATTATAATCTTTATGATTTGAATTTGAATTTAATTTTAATTTTGACATGCTATAGATTTCTAATAATTTTAATAATTTCTTTTTATAATTATCTCCTCTTTGAAATTCTCTCTTTAAATTATTCTTATTTAGTATCATAAATACTTAGCATTTTAGCCAGTGCGCAAAAATAATTTTATTTTATATAACTAAAATTATAAGATTAAAATATTTTTTAATATATAAATAATAAAATATTTATTTAATTAAAATTATACTAAATAATTTTTTGACTCTGAATTTTATTTTAAACATATGTAATCTATTTCCGTTTTTGTTACAAGAGCCACAAAAGAAACAACATAAAAGCATCAAAAGCAAAATGTGACTCTCTAGTCCCCTCTCTAAACTAAAATTCAATTTTTATAGACTTTGCGAAGCATTGGTGAGGGAAGAAACTATGCCTCACAAATTTGGGAAGGAATAGTGACAGATTAGTCCTGCGCTAAATTTAAATTATAATTTTATAAATTTTTTGAAACTTTTAGCGAGGGATTTATGAGAGATATGTTCCTAAATAATTTACAAATTTTGCAAAGAAATATTATAAGAAAATATTAAATAGAGACTGACTTAGTGACTATATTTTTAGTTACTATAGAAATTAACTCATATATTAATTTATATATTATAATTAGTTAGTTTCTAAACGTTAGATTATACATCTATATACATATTGATAGACAATTAAACCAAATAGATTCATATTAAATATATCTATACTCTCTCATTATATAAAGCGAACTAGGTCATAAAATTTTCCCACTCAAATATTAAAGAATAAAACGGTAAAATATTCATTAAATAACTATTAATTCATTTTGATAAAAGAAAATCTTTAATTAATGCATATAAAATTATTTTCATGAATAGAGAAATTACTAATTATACATTTTAAAAATTCAAATTTTCTAGAAAAAATCTTTAATTACAATATTTTTGTAAATGTTGAAAAAGTAATATAATTAAAGTACGTATTTATGTTATGAAAGCCACTTGAAAAAATTGTGAAAAAAAATGTAAAGGTAAAACAACATAACAAAGAGAGTTGAATTGTATTTTCGGTATTTTAAAACCTTTAAAAAAACTTAGTTGCTCTTTGTCTTAAAAAAATAGACGAAGTTAACTTAAGTTCTCACTTTAATCTTTTTGAAACAGTTAGAGTGATTTTTTAATCACTTTTTATAAACGAAGAACACTGATTCAATTAGTAGCAGAAAACAAAAGATTAAAACAAAAAAAGTTATACTGGTTCATTTCAACCTTAGAGGTTACTTCCAGTTACTTGGCAAATCATCAAATTTTTACTATAACTAATCAAGTTACAAATATTCTTTCATAAGCCATTTTTTATTATAGTAGTATTTGACCTGCCTCTTCAAACAACTTACAAGTATTCTTTACATACAAGTCTTTTCAGGCTCAATCAAGTATTCTTTTATGGACAAGCTCTCCAAGCTCAATCAAATCACTAAGAACTAGTTTTTACATATTTTTGGGCAATCACAAGTCTACCTTTGCAAGCAAGGGAATATACAATTAAGTTCTAAGATTTAAGACGATATTCTTGAGTTGAAAGAATTTACAAAGAGTTTTCTTAAATGTTCTGAAAAGTTCTAATTCTAATTCTTCAGCCTTGAGGTCTTTATATAGGACTTCCAATCAAACTAGCTATTATGCATATGTTTGAAGTCCTTCGTCCTTGTTTCGTCTTCAACCTTGATTTATTCGTCTAATTTGTGGAAGATACGTTCGGCATTAAATTTGCATTAAATGCGCTGCATAGAATGTCTCATTTAAATAATATGTTGAGGTGCTTATCTTCATTTTCTTCGTATTTGACTTGCACGAAATAAGGCAAACATGCTTTTGCGTAGAGAAAATACACTTCGGTAACTACTTTATTCTCTGACACAACAGTGGCGTGCCTTTTAAGAAATCTTTGTTCACATATAAGGTTTTGAACATTGGAGACCACGTCTTCATTTGTCTGAATTTGATAACTGAAATATATTAAACACAGTTGTACAAAACATGTCTGTTTTGCTCTAAAACTTTAGACTGAGAGCTTTGGACGATCCCATTGTTTGAACTTCGTCTCACATCAAAATTTTTAACAGATGATAAAATGTTTGTTATGATCAAAATGTTTAGAAACCCCTCATAGAAAATACTTCTGAATGATATCAGACTTTACATAAAAGTATTCTGATATATATCTATTTAATTAAAGAAATAAATTGCATCAATATGTAAATGTTTTAATATGATCTAAATCACACAAGTATAAATTATCCCTTTATGAAGATTAAAACTTTACATGAACTCGTATCAAAATTCTTATTTTCTTATTTACGTTGAAAACCTTATATGTGTAAGTGTATTAATTTGTATCTTATGTGGATAAATATTTACATTATATGCAAATCAAAATTTTTTGTTATAGAAAATCATATTAATTTCTAATTTTGATAGGTAAATATTTGTGCTATTCTAAAATATTTAATTATTTAAATTTATGGTATTGGTCTTTTGATGCGTGCAGAATGCGCTTAAGAATTCAGATAACAAAGGTTAGGGTTATGATTTCTCAATATTTTCACTCCCTTAGAATTACCTTGAATTAAACCTAATACCTTGCAATTGCTAATTACCGGTTC